>JAPMOR010110917.1:558223-569703 GCA_026543865.1 Argiope aurantia | reverse complement strand
ATCAAATAACTCGCCAAGGATAGCACCATAGATTTGGTAAAAATGCTACATTCCCATTAAAGATAAATATGCCCTGAAAGGTTCTCTTTGCCTTATCCAAGATACACAATTTTTTGCGGGAGTAAAGGGAGGAATAAGACCTTTATTAAAGAATATGCGAGAAAGTTTAGGAGAAACCACTCCCACTGATTTCAACTTCTGAGGGGAATAAAAAAGACACGATTGGAGAATAAAAGTAAATTGCCAAAAGTTAAGAAAAAAACATTGTTTTTTTTATTTGGCATAATCGTCACCAATTATCCTACCGATACGATATCCTGTTCGTAGAACATTCCAGCCAATGATGTGTTATCATTCTTTCGAAGATCCTCACAGCCTGCAAGCTCTGGTGTCTTAGCCAGTACTTCATTTCAGAGAAGAGGGGGAATTCATTCGGCTCTAAGCCGTGTTCTCTACGATGGTAAGGAAAGAACGCAAGTCTATTGCAACAAAAGATTTTGTACAATGAAATGATCGAGCAGTTTAGAAGAAATGGAAGATGCGGGAATCCCAAGTAACGAGCCAAAATTGCGACTTTGGAGGAAAAATGTCTAGACATTCCTCCTTAATTTTATCTCCTTAAGAGAAATAAAAAAAATCTAATAAGAAACTTCGAAGAAACGTGAAGGCCCATCTCTCGTCATTAACAAATACGTTCTTTAAAGAACAGAGTGAAAATGCCTGAGTATCCGATTACGACGAAAAATAATCAAGCTTGTTTATAAATTTTGGTAATAGATTTATTTTGTTCTCTGTGTTTATGCTCTTG
Organism: Argiope aurantia; assembly: GCA_026543865.1. Classification (NCBI taxonomy): domain Eukaryota; kingdom Metazoa; phylum Arthropoda; class Arachnida; order Araneae; family Araneidae; genus Argiope; species Argiope aurantia. The sequence continues at coordinate 568,895 of JAPMOR010110917.1, read as the reverse complement.
TTTATGTTCTCTTACTTTATGCTTCATTAGAGATTTAAAAAAAATATTCTCGTACTTACAATGCTGTCTTTTTTGATGGGCTAATCAGTAGCTTAGCAAGGATAAGTAATGGTCGAGGTATAAGATGACTTTTTCGCTCCCAGTCCTTATGAGTGCTTTAGCAAACATACAGGTTATTATTTTTTTTTCCGCTTCTTTTTAAAAAACAGACATAAACGCATTGATGCTAGGTCCCGACATCGTTTTCTCAAGACTAGCATCAAGCACTTTTATACCGCCCTTGCACACCAATATCTAGGTTTACTGAAGCCAATTTAGCTAGATGAAAGAGTAATTTATCCAAAAGTATTTTAAAATCCATTATTTCGATTTTATTTTAATTTTAGACAAAAGAATTATTTAATTATAGTTCTAACCGTGGTAAAGGTTTAAAAAGATGTGAATATGGCCTGTAACTTGACATCCATCCATTTTGCAATGTTTCAAAAGTCTCTGCCAAAACATACTAACATCAACAAAATAAATATTTCTAAAAATATTAAATTAGATAGAAAGTGTTTATATAGATTTATAAAATATCGTTTTTATATTAATTAATATTGTTGCAGAAATTTTAATCCGAAAATCTAGGTTCGGAGTGTGTTTATGTTGGAACTAATGGAGCTACCGCTGTTCTTGAAGATTCTAGGATCATCGTCACCAAATCTGCAAACAGCCGCCACAGGTGGGGACATTCCGTGTGAAATAGAGCTATTTGTAAAATTGTCTTCCTTGCCAGGAGATTTGCTGCGCAAAATTACAAATTCATAACAAATTGTATTGCTTAGATATTAAATTTGTTTCCTTTCTAAAATTAATTATTCAATTCTTTTACCAAAAGTTTAGTGCATATCTTTGCATCAATAAGTAAATAATGTTTAACATGTGAAATTTTTATTAATGTTTAGCTATATTAATTTAATAAATAAATATATTATTGTATTTACATGTTAAATAAATGTATTACATTGAATAGGAAATTTAATTTCTTTGTGTTGAAAACTTATAAAATCCAACACAAACATGCCACTGGGTGATGAAAACTAGCTTTAACTTTGATAGCTCTCACGTTAACGATTTAACTTTGCATGCATGAAATGATTTATTTAGTGAAATAAAAATATGTAAGAATTGGACCTCCTGTAGTTTTTAATTATGCTTCTCACAAATGCAGTGGCGTAATGACTAAGAGAAGGAGCGATACAGTTCCTTAGGTTTGTTATTTTTGACATGAGATATTAGTTCTTCGTATAATTTTTAAAGTTAAATGTAACAAAAGTGCGGTGAAAGGGTGCTTAATATCACTTTTTTAGCAATATTTTATTCAAATTCTTTATCTATGATTATATTTTTTCATCCATTCTGTCATGGATTTTCCCCCTCATCTAGAGAGGGGGAAAATCATATTATGATCATGGTATCCGCTACACTACGGTAGAATCATTTCTCAATGCCGGCCTTTATTTACAAGAACTGAAGTCTCCTGTATTGAAGTATACGGATAGACTGCAGTCCCAAATCTGTTAAGAATAAAAAGATTTTTAAAAAATAAATCAGTTCCAGTTAAAAGTCAGGTGGGGGTAGCTACAATATAGTAAGTTACACATCTAAGTCTAAAAAGTATAGTAGCTAATAAAGTATGCGGAAAATGTGGCAGTGAGAACTAAGTTTTAATTATAAACTCGCATGAAATTTTTTAATTAAATTTAATCGACGTTTTGGCATTTTTTCCTGATAATTTCCCAAACAATTATAATGTATAAAGTATTTTTGCTTCATCTTAAAATTTAAAAATATCCATATAATTTTTCGATGATATCAATTTTTTCTTCGTATAATTAATTTTCATATTTGGAATTAATTTTTTAAAAAGTATTTACAGCTTATTTTACAACTATATATTTCATTTTTTTAACGAAATTTAAATTGTTTTCAATGTTGTTACTAATATTTTACCTCCCCTTATTCCAGCAGCTTCATCCTGAGATTTTTATCATTGTTGATAATCAAGATTTGACTTATTTTTCAATGTTAAGCATGTTTCACTAAATAGTATGCTTTTAATAATCTTTTTTTGTAAAATTTTGTTGCACATAACAGGCAAGTGAACATCAGAATCAAACAATGGCTAACATTTTTTAAAGTGTGCCCACTTTTAAACATTACTGGTCTTTCCTATGATGTATTCGGATGTAAAAATATGAGCAGAAATTGGGTAAAATGCAAAGCACAATGCTGTACGGTGTTTAAAATACATGCCTGTCGGAGTCTAAAGTATTTTGTTGAGAAAGCCTATAAAACATAGCGACACAATTTTTTTTTTTCGAAATTTATAGTAATTGTTAACGAAACAGTTGGTTGCCAAAGACGGTTTGTAAATAAATAAAAATTAAAACTGTCTTGAGAAATTTTAGACTAGCATGCATCAAATGGATAAGATAATAAATTTGTCTAATAAGATACAAATATACTCTAACCGACCGAATAGCTTATCTTTAAACAGTAAGAGATAGGCAGAGACTTCCAGTTGAAAAATTGCTCGCAATGACTCTGAAAAAAGAATTATGTATTTTCAGTCGATTGCACCGAAAAAAAAAATACGAAGTCTAAATTTTTTATAGTTTTCCGATCCAGTTTGCCATATTTAGTAAAATATTCTCTATATGGCATTTTAAGCAAACAAATGAAGAAATTCACATTTCTATGACAAAATTGAATGAAGTGGGAAGGCTTCGAGGAAGATAATTAGCTGGCTTCGAGGAAGATAAAACCAATCAGCACACGATACTTCTTCGACCGACCGTTATTGGCCTAAAATAATGAAATTCTAGGGTTCATATTTCGTTCACTTTTTCATTTGATTAACCAGTCACTGATTTGTTTTTATCCGTATTAAAGAAGCAAAAATATATCATATTCACTCGATAGAGCACATATAAATAAACTCAGTCATAAAAAATATACACGTCTCTTCTTTGGTCAGAATGGCAGCTCGGGTAACAATAAATTCAATAATTAATAATTATGCTAAAAATTGTTAGTTTATATACATTCAGATCAAATATATATTAAACCGTAGGGTTATGATCTTCTATTCTTCAGGAAATACAAAAAAAAAAAAAAAATAGAGATAGACTTAGACAAATTGAAATCAAGAATATAATAAACAAACCCCAACCAAATCGATATTGGAGTCAAACTAAGGAAGAGAATATAAAAACAGTACCGTCAGAATGAAATTTGAATTCTTTCAAAAAAATCTAATGAATCACAAATTACTATAAATTTGTAACATACAGAGTGTTTCAAAAGTCCTTAAACGAACTTAAAGGTAGGTCAGTGATACAAAACAAGTCCTTTTTACGTCGCATAAACAAGTCGTTTTTATAAAAGAACGTAAATGACAAAGGGCAAACACAAAGGACGGTTTCTAAAGGATTTTTGCCAGTAAATTAATAAATATTGAATAAGAGGATATGCCAAATAAAGTTATAACAATAAAGTTGTTTCTCCGTGCTTGACGCATAGCAAACATTTCAGTAGCATTTCTACACTGAGTTTTCAGATAGGAGCCTGGTGAGTTTGACCTTTAAAGTTTGTATAAGAACTTTTGAAGCAGCCTGTATATAATTATTTTTTGTAAATCGTCTTCTACAATGAAGAGAACCGAACATGCGTTTTGTTAAAGATAAAACTATAGGAATTCCTTATCACTATATATATATTGTTTGAGAATTGTAATATTATTACTATTCATACACCTGCACACTTTTAGAGATCCGGGGGGGGGGGGGACAAAAAAATCCGACTCTGAAAATGTATCAAATGTAATAAAAAAATGAATTCTCGAGGAGATTCAAGGGATAATGTTTAGCGAAAATCCAGTTCATCCAACCAAAGTGGGAAGGATGCTTCGGACACCGATTTTTACTCTCTCGTATAAGACGTATGGAAAAAGTATTGTAATCATCAAAAAATTCGTACTCCATATTTTAACGAATCTCCACGTTTCAAACCTTTCTAAGTTTGAAAAACACATTTTTGGAATGTTGTCTGTCTGTGATTAAGATAACTAAAAAACGCTTTGATTTAAACAGATGACATTTGATATTGTCTTTATACCAAATGTGTTGATTTCTATCCATTTTGATTCCTTCAAATCAAATTCTTTTGATATCAACATTTCTTCTGAGGAAGTCTGTTTATCTGGATGAATATAAGTTAACACGATCATTACAAAACGAAGAGAGCTAGATGGATAAAATTTAAAACACAGATTTAACAACTATAATGGTGAAGTCTATCCAATTTCTGACCGTCAGTGAATCGTCTGTCGGTCTGTACTTTCAGAAATTTGTAAACATGATCATTAAAAAACGCAATAACTTAAACATATCAAAACGGGTATGGTATTTTTTAACTACAAGTATCACTCTGTAACAAATGCTGGTTCCTATTGTTTAAGAAAAACGAGTCTAAAATGTCAATTCGATTTTCGGATATTCTTAACTGCATGCCAGGGATGAATCGCCAAAAAAACTCGCCAGTGATCACACAAAAGTAAAAAAGTTAATATTTCATAACTGCTGTTCGCCAGTGCCGTGCAAAACTTCCTCTGGGATAACGGCTTTATGAGAGTAGGGGAGAAGACTACTGCCGCTGGTTTGGATTGGCGGTTTCAGTGGTATTTCGGACAAACCGGGTTTGGGTGAACGCTAGTTCATCTGATCGGAATTTTACTGCATCCCTGACATTTGTTGTGCAGTTGCTTTTGTTATTATTTCGTCAGATTTATTGACATTCATCGTGGTAAGATGATCCTATTCTGCGTACAACAGAAGTTAGAGAGTGGAATTCTTCAGAAGCGGCATATTTTAAAGATGAAGTTATTTAAAATATTTTTATTCTAGTTATTTACTTGCACGAACGACTTCTAAGCATAAAAATGAACAAATCTGAGGGATGGGGCTCTCGATCGCATTTTATGCTTAAAAGTGGGTTAGAAAAGGTGCTTTCATTTTCTTTCAATAAAATAGTTTTAAGGAATTTCTTCGCTGAATGAGGATTAGAAACATTTTAAAAGAAACTATTAACTGATAAATAAATTTCAAAATAAATCTACAGCCTTTTTTAAATCCGCAACAAAGATTCGAGATGGTTTCGACTTATCCAATGCTTCGATGGAATGGTACAGATCTACAATTTTTATTTAAAGATTACGCGCTCCATTTTATCCTTTGTACTCTCTGACATTTTTAAGTGATGCAAGTTTACAAGAATATGTCAAATACATCAGAAAAATGAACACCAAGGCCGTCATACATACACATCCAGACGTGATTTAAAAAAAAAAAATTAAGAAATATATATACAAATGAACATATAGAAGTCTGAAACGGAGATATTCATTAAAGATAACACATTTTTTGAAAATGGCGTTTTTTATCTATGTTTATTTAATAAATGGGGTAAACATCGTGTCATAAAATATCATGTGGTCTTACTTCACTTTTATCTATTCAATTATTTTATTTTACAATGCGCGTGAGTATAGTGAGAAGCATCAGCACAAATAAACTTAAAAATGAATAAATAAATTGGAATTCAGGAATTCTGAATGACAGATGTGTATTAAAATCTTGATATCGAATTTCTTGAAAGTTACGTTACCTTATCTATGTATATTTCGTATGAAGGGATAAAACTTTATGAATTCTTAACCACATAATTAGCTTATTTTAATGATGGTGCTTGAGAAGAATTCTTATTCAAATAGCACCCACTGGAAAATATTAAGTGTTGGGCACATCTTCGATGCGCAAATTACAACTTAAAAATAAAATTTCTCTTTCTCTCTCAAAAAAAAATTCAGGGGAAAAGTATTTTGAAAATTTTATTCTCCGAATTTTAGCAAGAATGATGTAGAATTTAATAACATTTTCTTTTGAAAATGTTGTCGAAATTTTATATTTGGAATTTCCATCTCAATAATAAAATCCTATCTTTAAAACATTTTAGATAAAATTGGGATAGTAAAAAGGAGAGATTTCTAAGTTTTGTTTTTAATGAGCAGATTTTTTTTAATTTCATGACAGCTATTTATATAAATTTATATTGCTTGCAAAAAGGAATAATAAAGTCTTTACATCTTTTTTTTTATCATTTGATAATTATTTTAACGTCATTGTGTCAGAGTTAAAATGCAACTCAACCTAATGATTTACATGTAAATCTTTTACTTTTAATATTTCGTATTTTAAATACTACTTAAAAATTAAAACTTCTTTACAAATTTTGCCTTTTTCTTGTGGATCCTCCTTTTAACATATGAAAAATAAATAAATATTACTGACTAAAAAGTAGTTTTTTTTCTGGCTAACAACAACTGCTACAAAGTAAAAATTATTCGATGTAAAATAATTAACGTTAAATAAAAAAGAAACCTCAAATATCAGGAACTTTTTAACATTCAAATTTTAACTTCCTTTAATCTTAAAAGTTCTGTTGCAAAAATATTTTTTTGTTTCAATTCTCTGAAAAAAATTTCCATAACAATATTTTTTTTTTATTTAATAAACACATTGCTGACAGTATACTGACTTGTCAATATCTGAAAGTGAAAAGAAACAAATTTCACAAGAACGAATAATAAAGTAAAGATCTTATAAGATTGAAAAAATTTTTAAACAATAAACAGTTATCTTTAGTTAAATATATTTTTTTTAAAAATTATGAATCAAAGATAGAGTGGGAAAAAAAAGTCATTTTACCGTGAAAACAAAGCCCAGCGTTGCGAGAACCGTTAATATCCTCATCATGCAGTTTTGGAACCAGTTCTGAAACGTGAAATTCAGAAACAATAGGGCAACACTTGCAGTGACACCTTGTGGCCGTAGTGCCTACTTTCCATGACCCACTTCGAGAAAGGTGACGTCACTTTCGGAAAAAAGAAGACAATTTATGCGTAGGAAAATGTTGATTTGTCCGCAAAAACTAATTTGACAGTCGACAGACCGGAATCGAAAATCTTTTAGAATAATCAAGTTCCGAATCGTCTGCGGTTGCAATAATAATCGCTTTAGTGGGAGTTTTAAAACTGAGGAAAAGAAAATTTTCATTATCGTTTGCAAGAGGCGTAGGAAGATTTATTTCAACATTGTGTGAGGTGGGGTGATTATAATTAATACCCATTTTTGTTTTGAAAAATCTAACTCGGAAAGTCTCCGTTTTAATTCGTGGAAATACAAGGTAAAAACATAGTTATTATTAATTGTAAACATCTTGTACTTTTAAACGAAGGAGTTGGTTATATGGCAGATTAACAATCACGATTTAATGCTGTAGCGAAACCTTATTTTCCTTTTTAAATTTGGAACTATATTTTAAAGCTTTCTTTATGACTCTTGAGTAATGTTACGTTTTATATGTCACAAAGCCTTTTAAGTTAATTGCAGAGAGAGGCCGTAAATATCTTTCCATTTTTCTATATATCTGCAGCTAAAATAGATCAAAAGAATGGAACCGAATTCCATATACACCTTGCGGATAATCCCATCAGAGACACTTCAGACATGGAGATGAGAAATTTCCGGTATGGTGGTTGATTCTCGCCCCTCCCCTCTGTGGGTACAGAAATGGTGTGGGGTCAGCTACCCACAACATGTAACGGGACGTGCCTCCTACAGGAAGACTGTACTGTGACCGTTGATAGTCCTTAGGACTGAACCTTAGTTCCCGCCAATGTTGCTACGACATCCGGTCATTCAGATTTATCCGTGTGCTTTCATTTTTGTAATCTTCTTAATATTCCATTCTTTTGTTAGTTATTTTGATTTGATGTGATATTTTTTCTTCTTAATTCTCTTATTTTGGGATGGCGATTGTTGTTTCATAATGTTCGCAGCTGCGGGACTTTGATAAAAATGAAACAAAAAATTCGAATGTTACTGACAAGACATTTTTTTTTAACTTAACGAAAGAAGAAAAGAAACGAAATTGATGTATGTACTGAAGAAAGTTTAAAAAAAGCTGGATAGCAGTCGAAAATTGTTGTTCATTCTTTGCAATCACTTTATGATAAAAGATAATTTGGTGCCATTGCTGATCATATTAGGAAAAAGGAGCCCATAAATTATTTATTAAGAATGTCCACTATTCTTTCCAAGCAATATTTTTTTCTGAGCCCATCATCGTCTACAGCAGCAACAACAACAAATCTGTGCAAATTAATGTCTTTCCTTGTGATATAATCTGAAATGCTGAATCTTTAATTTTGAGAATTATTGAAAAACACAATTTGCCATTTTCTATGGCTGCCCTTCTGGTGAAAGGCCTTACTGTTTGTTTCAGTATCCTGAGATTACCACTTTTTGACGGTTCTGTCCCACCAAGGGTGAAACCCGGAAGGATGAGCGCATTTCCTGAATTCTTCGCCATTCTTTGACTCTGCTTTCTGACCTATCAAATACTTTTTCTTTCAATTTCTTTTATGTGTATGTGAGCGCCATGTCTTTTTTGACCGTATTATTTCATTGCAATTCGAAATTTATTTATTTTATTTCCGCGAGTAATCCAAGTTTACTTTATTGTTAAATGTAAACATCTCCTCCTTTCATCTATTCTCTCACCTTTATTTTGACAAATTAAACCCATCCTAACACATGCGCAAAAGCGCGGACAGTTTTAGAATTCACTGGAAAACAATAGCTGAAGATGAAAAAGCTTTAAATCATTTGTCATTAAATAGAAATTGTGAAATACAGAATGAAATTTGGTGTTGCCAAAACATTTTTGCTAGGTATTTTTTTTCAAAATTACAGATTAAAATTTTTTTTAAAGTTACAATCCGTTGAGAAAAATTAGTGAGATTCTATTTTAATAATTGCACACGATGTGAAATAAGCATAATATGATTATTTTACGTATTACAAGCGAAAACCAATAATTACCAATTAAACCAATTACGTATTATAAGCGATAATCCTCTTTTTTTAAAAACTATAAATGCGAATTTCGCTACATTGCGTAGGTCTTAAACTAAGCAGATTAGCAGAGAATGACAGTATTCCGCTCTCCCAAGGAAATTTTGTGGTATCAAATTTAATAATGATTTTTCAAAGACAGATTCATTAAGAACCATTCAATGCGAAGTGACAGTAGTTCTTTTTTGTTTCTAACCAACTAACGCTATTAAAAAAATAATTTTTGGAAAAAGTTCATTTGTACAATAATATATTATGTAATATAAATTATATAATATATTATATGTACAGTAATATGTTTGTACAGTTCATTTGTACATTTGTTTGTAATTCCCTATGGCAGGTAATTCTGTGCATCGAGGGGGAGGAATACTGTGCATGTGACTTTGGGTTGAATTATTATTAAAAAATAACATCATTTTTTTCTGATATTATTTATGACATTATAGTTGCATTAAGAAATAACATCAATCCATCCAAACTGGCTATTTTTATCGATTTACTAAAACAATTTTAAGTTGTTTTGGTACTTCAAAATTATATCCCAATTTGATTTCAGAGTGAATCCAGGGAATTCTTATTCTTGAGAAACTGAACAAAAACCGAATTTCTTCTAAAGTGATTTCTTGAAATATTAGATTATAGAAATGTATCAGGTATAAGATAGATGACTTAGTTTAGTTTAGTTATATTAACGTCCCGTTTGAAGCAACACTGGGGCTATTTTGGGACGGACCTCGTAATTTTGAACCGCGGTCAGATGACAAGGATGACACCTGAGCTGGCACCCACCCCACTCCCTCTTCACACCACACCAGCGGGAGGATGTTTCGTCATGACGGATTTAACGTGCAACAGACCCTCTTACACGACGGTTCTTCGGTGGAATCGAGTCACGAACCTGAAACCCTCCGGTTCCGAAGCCCGAACCTTATCACCAGGCCACCGCGGCCCTATATATAAGATAGATTAAGAGATTTTCCAAATATCTCCCTATGATTTTTCGACCTTCCTGTAAAACAAATTCAATACCTGCTTTTAGTTGAGCCTAATTCCAAAATCGCTTGTTATTTTTAATTTTCTAATATTTATAGAAAAAACAAGGTGCTCATTAGGAAAAGGATTTGTGGTATGTTGAGTAATAATTGTCACATTACTCGGAAATGTACCACACAGAATCTATTCATTCAGCTGTTAGGTATTTTTTATTTAAAAATCGCTAAAATGTCTAAAAAAGGCCATATTGCGTTGAAAAGTGATGGGTTTTACAATACTTGCAGAAGAGAGTTGTTTCAATTGATTACAAAAAGAATCTTTCCTTAAAACCTGAAGGCCTGAATTTGTAAGGAAAACGTCGATTCCTTTCAAAAACTAAATTTAGGAGGTGATGACGCTTATCCTAATCCTTCCCATCAAATAAGCACAGAGATCAGAGACATTCCTTCAGCTCACAACTACTGAAAATAGCTATTTACTGTATTACTCCATTCTGGGCTATTATTAATATTTAATCACAGACGGAACTGAACTGATAAAATTTACATTTAAACGGATACACACACAGACACACCACACACACACACACGCACACACGCACACACACACACACGCACACACACACACACACACACACACACACACACACACACACA
>JAPMOR010110917.1:534477-557823 GCA_026543865.1 Argiope aurantia | reverse complement strand
CATTCGTTATCTTAAGGTGCTCCACCGTAGATGGTCAAAATTGCAACCATTTACACTAACAGGGACGCCGTCGCATCTACCACAGAACATTTCGAAAAACACCTGGCATATCACGGACAATGTCTGCGGCATATCTGCCTAGATATGTGGCATCATCATGCCGGAGCTCCAGACCATAGCACACGAACATTCGGAGCTGAAATGGATCGGCAGAGGTGGACCGATAACTTGGCCACCGAGGTCATTTGATTTATCGCTCCTTTTTGTTCCGGGCCATGAAAGACTATGTGTTCGAGACCCCCTTCGACAGAGAAATGGACCTTGTTGCACGAATAGTAGATTCCGCGGGTATTGTCCGTAATATACCAGGCGTTTTTGAAAATGTTCGGCGGTCAATGCTACGGCGCAACCATCCCCTGTTCGGGAAAATGGTTGCAATTTTGAACACATACTGTGTACTTGTACTTTACCTTGTTGGAATAAAAGTCACATTCGTTACCACTTAACTCCATTGTTTCCTTGTGTTCACTTCATTTTGTCCTTGCAGATGACGTTTACGGACATACTTTCCTATGTGATATCGGTTTCCTGAGATATTCCCTACCTCCCCAGGAAATTTGAATAATAAGTTTTGAATCACCCTGTATGCTGATGTCTTATGATATTGTGATATAAGTTCTATGACTCATTTCATGTTCCTTGACCTCCTGGCTCTAATCTGTGTGTTATGATTTCACTTTCATGAAGATCATCTCCAAGTGAGTTTGAGTATGATTATATTCAAAAAACAGATAATGATTTTGTTTTCGGTGTTTCAGTTAATTCTAAACTAAAATTCCTTACATTGGAATGAATGGAAACCTTTTAAGCATCGGTCTTTATTTCGCCGTGTGGTTTCCATTCAAAGACAGACACACTAAAACAAAGCGAAGCAAAGTTTAAGGAAAGAAAGAAACAAAAAAAGAGCTCTTTGTAGAAAAGAAAAGAAACAGTAAAAGCTCTCTTCCCAAACAGTTGTCTAGATATCGAGCCGAGTATTGAGAGAAAACATCAACAAACTGAACCAACCGAAGTGTTCTGTTCCTTTTTGTGTCTTGTCTGAAATCTTTGGTTTCTTTTTTGATGGTCTAAGACAGAAAGTTTGGCCTTGCTTCACGTGAAACGTTCCAGAACATTCCAAATACAGTGGTCTCTCTTATAAAAGCTCTCTCGTACAGAGCTGAACTTGTTTAAATGAAGTAAAAAGTGTCGCTAGTTTTCATATAGAGCGATAAACGGTCTGGTAAAAAGTAAACAACATTTTAAAATTTCATAGTTTTTGATTTTATTTATTTGTTTTGTTTAGAAAAGCAGATGTCTTTATACGTCAAATAAAAAGTTGACATTTAAAAAATAACTTCATCAGTAATTACCATTTGGTGGTATATTTGAATTTATAGAAATTCGTCCTATAAATGCATGCCGCAAATAGAGACAAACTTATTACTAATTTGTTCTCATCGCTAGCATACAGAAACAAACTTATGAGTGAGCTGCACTAACAAATAAACAATACTATTCAATGAGCAGTCTTCGCCGCTAATTAACAGAAATACAGTTCATCATTTATCAATTGGTACAAAATGCATAAACTTGAGTTTAAGGAAAGTTAAATAGTTCAAATGCTGATTACATTTGGAGAACGCTTAAAATTAACAGATCAGCCTAAAATAAAAATGGGCAATAACAATATAAATGTGTCTAATCACATTAAATACTTAGGGACAGTAAATTAACATTTACGTCGCATTTTAGCAAGGTCAAGAAAAAAGTGGATGCATTGACATATAAACTAGTGAGAGTTGTGAAAAATTTTATCAAAAGAAAATACCATCTAAGAAGAATTTACACTGGGGTCATTGAGCCATTTATTCTTTTGGGGAACATAGCATGGGGACAGAGACTCAATCAGAAGAAAATCAAAGAAACGTTAAAGGCCATCCAACGGCGCCCTCCCATTTTTATATCTGGGGTATATAGAATTATTTCTACCAAAGCCTTTCAATAACAGGAATATTGCCAATGGATCTCAGAGCAATGGAAATGTTCACTAAATTTCAAATAGGAACTACTAATAATAAAGTAAAAATAGGAAACAAAGGCTTCAATTCCCGAAATGAACGGAATGGAAATTTTTATAGATGGTTCGAAAGGTGATAATAAAGTAAGAGTTGCAATGACAGTTTACTAGTATGGGAAAGAGATCACTAAAAGTCTTGTGAAGTTATCGAACCATGCCACAAGTTCCCAGACAGAAATGCAAGTTCTAAAGACGGTCATTGAATATTGTGATAGGATGGAAACGGGCAGAAATGCTCAATTTTTTCAAACTCTCTGTCATTCCTACAACCCATACAGTCATCTCACAATTGTAATAGGGAGACATGGTACATGAAAGATAAAAAAAATGTAAAAATTAACAAGTGGATAGATTTAAATTGGGCTAATTGGATTTGAATATATGGTAATGAAAAGGCGAATGCAAAATTAGAAAGAGAGTATTGACATAATTGTCTCCAAATCAAATGGTGTCTTAAAATGGAAATTAAGGAAAGAAATAAAGTTTGACAGACGGTATATGTCCAAAACAGGGAAGAGTAACTTAGGACTTCATTCCTAACCGAGAAATAAAAATAAGAACTTTTCACTGATAATCCAAATTATATCATGAGAGATTTTCCACACACTTCCAAAGATTTGGAAGAATACGGGAAAATTAATGCATTTGTGGAGGAATTGGAATGTTTATCATTATTTAAAGAAATGCATAGAAATTTTAAAATTTAAAAAAAATCTAAAAGTTTAAAATAATTATTTAAGTTTAGGATGATGGATGGCACTAGAAAATCTTAAAACAATGAAAGACAGGATGTTGAAAATTGACAGTTTTTTTCCAACTGTTTGAAAGTTTTAAAGTGTCTGTATTTCGTTTGTTGTGGATCGAGAGTTTGGAGGAATATTGAGAGCATTGAGGAGATTTTCTTAAAGTGGTGGCCTGTCCCTTGTTTAACAGGAAGATGAGGAAGAGATTGTCTACTTTGTGGCTGGGGACCAACCACCTCGATGAAGGCAGTTCGGTGAATCGGCCAGTGTTATGGACAGGTTGTGTTAAAGGCAGCTGTCAGCCACATAAAATCATGTCAATACTGCTTCATTCAATCTTGGCGGGGTGGTCGGCTGTATACATGAAGTCACTAAGCATAACACAAATAAACAATATTTATCATTAAGCAATCTGCAACTCTAACAGAAATAATTTCAAAACCACTTATGAAATTTATTGCACTTTAAAGATATTAAATAATTTGTATAAGAGAAGAATTGTTTGTAGATTTGACAATAAAATATCATGAGAAATTTGGAGTGAAAGTTTATATTAAGAACCAGAATCTCCCTACCTGCTCACATTACCATTTCCGCCCAATCAGCTCGATAAAGCTCGTCCTAAAATGAATATCATATAAACAATGCAATATTCATCATTTGTTACATGTACTATTTAATCCCCCCCCCAAAAAAATTTTTTTTTCATCTGAATAACGTCTTAGAAATCTACTCGAAGAATAAATTCTAAAAAAATGAATATTCAATGAAGAAGTGTTTCTGTCAAGGCGATTAGAATCGAAGCCAAAACTAGTAAACATCTCATGAGGAAAACAGAAAACAAACCAGAGAAATCAGAGAGTCACTTGTCTATGCCAAGTGCCATGAACAACAAAACAATGATGGTTATGTGAGAATATGTTTATGTTTGTTATTGTTTAATATTGTTTAATATGTTAATTATGTTTGTTATGTTTAATATATATAATACAATGTTATGTTTAATATATATAATACAATGTTATGTTTAATATATATAATACAATGTTATGTTTAATATTGTCCTAAACAAAGATTTTTTGCTTTAATATCTTTCATTTCTGTAGCGCAGCGATTCTCAACCTGTGGGGTGCGTCCCCCTAGGGGGTGCGGGAATATCCAAGAGAAAATATTATTTTACAAAATTGATTAACTTACTCAAAGGAAAGCACACATACACATAGAAAAAAAAATTTCGACATATTTAATAATTTATTAGAGTAAAACCACTTACTAAATCAAAACATACTAAATTAAAAACAAATTTAATAATTATTAGTGACTTTTTTGGGCCTATATTGCAGAGCAAAGTTTTTCGAAGGAAGGCTTAATATTAGAAATAGCCACTCTCAGTTCTGTTCCTATATTTTGTCTTCAGAGAAGCCACATCAGAAAATCCAGTTTTACAAAAGTTGGATGTTGAAAATGGTAATAGAATGTGAAATGCTCTTGTTTTTAGTGCAGAAAAATCATCCTTACTCCTGCCCAAAATTCAAATAGCGATTTATTACTAAATAGTCTTTTATTTTCACCACTTGTCGTGAAGTCTATGAATTTTTCTTCCTCAGCAATTGAGAGTCATTCGATAGTCTTATGAAATGGATCCCTAACCCACTCGTAACTTGCTATCAGTTTGTCGTCAGCAAGAAAATACTTTTTACAATTTCTTTAAAAGCATGGCTAAAAGAATTTCAAGGGTTACAAAACAACTTTTACGTGTTCTTCTTCAGCCTTGTAATTTTTAGTACAATCATCCACATTTGCAAACATAGTTAGGTTTTTTGCTTTAAATTTCTGCTCCACAATTCCTATTTTCTACAAAAAGAATTAACTTTATCACTCGTATCCAGCATTTGTATTTGCTCCTTGGAGTTGAAGATTCAAGTTATTTAATTTCTCGAATATGGCGACCAAGTACCTCAATTTCATCACAGATAAACCATCGCGAAAATTCTCGGCCACCAGTCTGTTTTCTTCTGCTAGGAAATTGCCGATTTCTTCTTTCTCTGATGACCATCTTCCCTCGCAATAAAATAGTAATGCTGAATGTACTGAAACTCATGTCTTTACAAAGTGCGGAAAAGATTCTCTATTTCAGGGGTATCATTTTCATATAATTTACTACGGTTACAACCGTAGTTAACACAATATTCTGACCAGGACTCATTTCTTTCGAAGCCAAAGCTTCTCTGTGTCACGCAACTTCGAGAAAAGCTGACACTGTACATCTTCAGCCATATCGCCAATTCGACGGGCAACAGTATCATTTGAAAGAGGTATGGATTGCAATTGTTTTGAAAAATTATCTCCAAACATAGTTTCTGCAGTCTCAACTGCTGCTGGCAAAATAAGCTCTTCACCAATGGTGTGAAGTTTTTTACATCTGGCTATTTTATATGAACTTTGTAAGATGCAATTAAATTTTTCTTATTCACGGAACCACGCTCGTCTGTGTACTTGTTGATGCTTGACTGTCGTCTAATGCTTGCTTACTTCCGCTTAAAAATTTATCCACGAGTCTGCATAAATCTACTACCATGAATATTTAATATGGTGAATTGCAATTAACACGAAAACATATATCATACACATTCACTATATATTCGATAGCGATAAAAGGATCGACTCGAATGAGACTGGCTGAAATTGAAACTTGCGTTATCGAACATTTTCCTTCTTCCTATGAGAAAACATTTACTCCGCGCATGCTCGAAACGACATCGGTTGTGTGGATTCCCTTCCACAAACATTGCTTATTTTTTCACTTATGTTTAGTCATGCTTCTGTTTTATTTCTTTTATTATTCGAAAAAATTTATTCCCAGTTTCTAAATTTAACTCACCCCATCTAGGTTAACTTTCATTAACGAATTTTTCTAATTTCATATTCTTTTAACATTATCTCTCTGTTTGGCTATCATTTCAAATATAATATTTAAATTTCCCCCGCTTGTCTGTTTACCGCCGGCATGTCTAAAATGCCAGATGTGGTTTCTCGCCAATCTTGGCACGCTTTTACTCTTTTTTTGGCAGTTAGTAAAAAATAATTTAAAAACAGAATCCAAAATACTCAATATACATTATTGTTGTATACATTTTATTGTAATCGAGGGGCGCGATGAAAATTATGATTGATACCTGGGCCGCAAATACTGAAAGATTGAGAAACGCTGCTGTAGCGACACTCTGAATCGCTCTTTACTTACTATATGACCCTCGTACTTATACCTCCTCCGATCACATTTGCATATTGAACTTCTCTTCTGCTGCAATTCTTTGATATATTCTTGTGTTCAAAACGCCAATGAATTTTCTGCAGCATTCTTTTATTAAAGACAAGCCTCAGACCTTGAAGTATGTTTGTTTTCAAAGAACAAACCTTTCAAACTCCAGTAAAATACTGCTTTGAAATACGAGTTGCTTTAATGGGCAACGCCTTTCATCACTTAGTAGCTCTGGAAAAGAAACGAATTTCTTTCTCATGCATGCTACTTTAGATTGAATTACAGACTTAAAAATGTTCTCTCAGAAAAAAAATTTCGCTTAATATTTTTGTATGACCTTTTCCTGGAATAAAATTAAGTGTTTTTTTTTTCTTGTTTTTTTTTTCTGAAAGATAACAGTTATAATCGACAAAAAATTTAGCCTCGAAATTTTTATGGAAATCGATATTTTAAACGTCTCAAATCCGAAAACACTGCTTTTAAATTTACATCTATAAATATTTATGCATTGTTGTTCAAAATCTAATGCAATAAATGGCTGAAATTTAGCTTGAAGTCACTGCAGTCCAGTTTTATATATCTGTATCTAATTTAGGACAGTGCTTGTAAACAAGTAAATCCTGTTTTGTTAATCACAGCTCGGTTTTCAATTTGCCCTAAAATTACACAGAAATGAAAAATGTTTACAAAAAATTTTAATATATGTATTGCTATCTGTGCTAAATAAGAATGTTGTACTCGATGCATGATCGAGTTTTATACCTATATTCCACCATTCATGTCCATGGAAATTATCATATCAGTTTTAGTGCTGTGTTACATAATAACTTGTGCGGAAGTCGGGACTCCTCAGAAGACAATAGTCGATTTAGATATTCCGCGATCCCATACGATGCAAGTCCTGGGGACCCTCTTTCAATAACTGATAAACTTGGTTTCAAATTTTTAATTTAATCAACATGTTAATAAGTTATTTTATTAACCTTATGGAAACATATTTATTTATTAATTAATATAAATGTCCTAAAAATGTCTAAAACGATCAATTATTGAAAAATTAGCCATAATTATTATTTAGTATTACTTAATACTAAAGGTTCTGAAGAAATTCTAATTTTATCAGACCTGTCAAGTAGAATGCAATATAAACCATCAATAAATAGTAATATTCCAATATAATATGAAAAATTAGTATCTATAATGACTTTAATAATCCAGTGAGTACACACATTTTGGTCCTAATGATTCATAATTTTTAAGTATTTGAATTTCTACACATTTATTTATTTGACAAGGATATTTTTTGAATCCGTCCGCTAGCGGTTCACCTTCATTCCAACAGCCCTTAACAGCTAGCTGCCTAGTGTCCCTAGAAGAAAAATCGTTACCAGGGTACAGAGATACATACTTTCAGAACCACTTGGTTGCATTGCGAACTGACAAACGGATTTTACAAATGAACCATTCACTTACAGAAAAAGAGTTCCAAAAAAACATTTTTTATATTTGCGCTTTGTCATTATTTGGACTGAAAAAAAAACAGAGAAAAGAGAATGGTTACAATGACAAATTCTTCAAGGTGAGAGATTCAAGTCGTAACGACAACGCAAAACGTTATATACATTTCTTTTTGTTTGAGTTACTAGATTTTTTTTCATTCTATGGTTCCTGATATCCGAGTGTCTGGCCAGCTGCCATCCAGTCAACGTTCGGGAATGACTCATCCGGGCTCGAAACATGATCATTAAACACACTGTTATGTTGCACTTGCGATGGCACCTTGCGAAGAGAAAGAACAAAAGCTCTATTCAGCAACGCATTTCTTTCCTCTCTCTCTCTCTTCTCAAGTAAGTTCGCTAGAAAATAAAGTGGGTGGAACTCGTATCCCATTTGGATCTCCAGTGGGAATCGCACTATTGACTTTTCGAAGGGCAAATTTTATTTTATTTCACACCCGGGCTGTAACCTTGATGAGAAAGGTGAAAGTTCTCCAACACCGTTCTGTCCATTGTTTGGAATGAAAGAGAAATGGCAAGGAAAAGCAGCAGACCCTCAGCAGTTCAACAAATATCAGATTAGAAACTTACTAATTATGATTGACAGAATCAAAAAACTATATGGATATTCAGATTCTTAATTTTTTCAGCAGTATTTTTATTGACTGGAATAACATAAAATATAATTATTTGCGTCTTTTAGTGAGAACTTGCGTGCTTAGAGACAGCGAAAGGCTGAGGTTTAGAAAATAGCTAATATACCATGATTAAAGAAAAGAAAATGCCTCGTAGAGTCATACCAGTTTGATTATCGCGCAGTTTTTTCTGTAATGAATATTAGAAAATTTCATTTTCAGTCACAGCATCAGTGATGTGTAAGTAAATAAATGCGCTTTATTTTCAATGGATTGAATGTAAGGAAGCAAAACATTAGTTAATTAATTGCTGCCATTAAATGAGAGCATGTTAAATTCACTGCATAATAGGAAAATTTAACGAAGTATTTGTCGGTCAAGTGTTTTGTCTATCGTCTAATTACAGCACAAAACTGTGGAACTGAGTAACATTAGAACATGAGATGTTAATCTGATCAATATATATTCCATGTATACAAAAATGGGTAGATTTTACACAGGAATGAACACTTCAATGTAACACTAAACTTATCATTTCTTTATATTAAATGAATTAAAATGCTCTAAGTGCAATAATTTAAAATAATAATAATAATTTCTTTGCCTCTCAGTAATAGCTTCTGTTTCAAACAGAAATATTTTCGTTACTTCTTCGCGGTTTAAGTAAAAATGATCATTACCTATACTTGGAAAGCGGTGCAATCCAACAGTGAAGAGCGACGAATGTAGGTTGAATTGAGGGAAGGTCACAATTGATGAGGATGTCACTCGAGCAAGGCCAAAAGGAAAAGAATCTGGAGTGTAGGCAGAGGTTTCAGGTTCTCATTGAAGATGCTTTTAGATAACATGCCCTACATTTGAACCCTATATTGTAAAAATTTGCTAAAAACTGATACTTTTCAACTATAAAGAACCTATTTCATCCTTTTCACAAACTTTATTTTGTTGAATATATATATATTTTTTTGTCTTTATATACCGCCAAATATCTAAATTCATTCATAAAATTTTTCTTGTTACGATCATACGTTTTTAGACTATAATTAATAGTATACAGAACAGAAGTGTTTATGATTTTAGTTTGGGAAAGGCATCATTTCATAAAATATAACATTGATTCAAGTTTCATACAAATGAGCTGTTTTCCATTTGTTTTTCTATTATTGAAACAAGACTCTATTGTCTTATTGGATTACCAATTTTCCAAGTGATTCTAAATTCGCAAGTGATTCTTTCACTGCAAGGTTGCAAAGCAAATTATATGTATAATGCAAAGGCGCACACAGAATGCGGCAAACATAGCATGTGCCCTGGGCCCATTATCAGGACAATATCAATATTATTATTATTACAGTATTATTGTACCCATTATTATTATAAAATAAATTTTTACAATCTGAAACATAAATCTAAATATTTTCTATATTAAACTTTAGGTTTTAATATACACTTATGTCCCTAAATTAAGGATAATTCAGAGTCGCGCGAAAATCGAACTCTAAAATACATATATGACCCGTAAAATAACTAAACGCATCTTCAAAAATCATATGCAAATTGCAGGAAGCTACAAGATGACACCGATAATACGTCACAATAACGAGAGCGTAAGAGAGTGATATATAAGGAATACAGGAAAAGAAGTAAAATTGTTCGTAAGCACTTTATAAGCCTTTCAGTGCAATAACCGCATAGTTATGACACAAAGGAAGCATTTGGATGATTTTTTTAAGTGGTAGAATTATCGGCCATCTGGAATGTCGGCGTACCCAGCTGGAAGTATCCGAGGAACTTGGAATCACCCAGAGTGTCATCTCCAGGCTTTGGCAACGATTCCAAGATGTTGGTAATGTTAGTAGACATTACATCACAGTTCGCCCCCGAGTTACAACGCCGAATGAGGACCGGTATTCGGCAGTTACTGCCAAAAGAAACAGACGGAGCACAGCTTCAGACCTGTCTCGTCAGCTCTCTTCAGCCACTAGTATGACAGTTTCAAGGCAGACCGTGTACAGACGCTTAGGGCAGATTGGTCTATAGGCTCGTAGGCCTGTCAGATGTGTTCCACTTACTGCAACTCACTGTCGCCTGCGGTTAGCCTGGAGTAGAGAGCATGCATTGTGGACACCGCAACAGTGGGCTTGTGTGATGTTTTCCGACGAGTCCAGGTTTAGCTTGCAGTCTGATTCTCGCTGGATTTTCATATTTAGAGCACCAGGTACCCATTACCATGAAGAGAACATCATTGAGCCACACTGTTTTGGTTCTGCAGGATTGCTCGTTTGGGGAGGAATTATTCTGGGTTCCAGAAATGTCCTGCATCTTCAAATTGGAACTATGACAGGCCAAATCTATCGGGACGTCATTCCGGAACAACATGTACGTTTGTTTCGGGGCGCCAGGGGCGCAGAATTCGTGTTTATGGATGACAACGCTTGCCCTCACTGTGCAAACATTGTAAACGAATGCCTTCGATCGGAGGATATCACCCGTATGGACTGGCCAGCATTCTCACCGGACTTGAATCCAGTAGAGCATGTGTGAGACATGCTTGGCCGACTAGTTTCAGCCCGTCAACCACCTCCTATATGTCTACCGGAACTTCGGAGAGCATTGCTTGATGAGTGTTTAATATTCCCCAAGATACGATCGATAATTTGATATTCAACATGCCTAGGCATTGAACGGATTGTACTGCGTCGTCTGGGAGACGTACTATGTATTAACCATCATACCAACCATGTAATATTAGTTTTTGTAAATAGGTTTTTTTTTTTTTGTAATTTGCTCCAGGGAGCAAAATATCTCAATTTTTATTAATGATATCAAACATATAGCATCTTTTTTGCCCTTTACCTTTTGTTTAATAAATAGGCTTTACAAATAAGTCACATTGGTTTTGCTTCTGATTCTTTCTTTTCCCGAACTTGCATTATCCTTAATTTATGAACATGAGTGTAATTTCGGTCTTTTTGTTTCCTCTTAAGAATTTTTAGAAGAGTGGGAGCTATCTCTAGATTATAGTTTTATAAAAGAGGAAAGGCACTTGCTAGATATTTAGACTTGGTGACATTGATTAAAACGGAAGTTTGAAGAATATGGTGTTCTAAATTTAGAGTTAAGATTCCAACAAATCATGGCATTGCTTCAAATGGAAATATATTGGATTTTTGTCCTATTGCATTTATATAGTTTCCAACTGCGTATGAAAAAGTAATCCACCCATCTTTTCCCAATTTTCGTAATTTTTATCATTCCTATTCTTTGAAACCCAATTTCTCTTTAAAATCTATTCAATCATATGACTGAATTTGTTATCTTATTCTTTCCCAGCCTTATTATGCCCGCAGGGGAGAAACCTTTGAATTCAAGTACTCCATTAACCGTCGCCTCAAATGAAGAAGCACAACAATAAGCGGTGGAAAATATCTCCCTGTTTTTCATTCAGCATATTGCCTGATTTGTTAATGAGCTTTCTTCAAATAAAATCAATTTATCATGTTAAAATTTATCAATTTATCACTTCTTCTTTTCCTACGTTTGAATAAATGTTCGTATGATGCCATACCATATTTGAATCCATGCTATCTGCATTTTTATTTGCGTTATTTATTGCTGTTGTTATTAATATTTTGCGAGTTGTTTATTTTTGCCTCAAAAAATTGAGAATACACCAATGAAATTTTTGCAATATCTCGCATAGAAACAAAGTGTCACTGTTGAGTTGCATGTCTTTTGGCTCTTATAATGGCCTCTAAACGTCATGGTACTGACATTTGTTTTAAATGGGTTTTGTTTCTAATTTTGTGTTTTTGAACCACTTTTTCGAGTATGGCCCACGAATATTCAAATGGTATTGATGTCGGGAGTACTGTGGTGATGTATGTAACTGCTGTTTACAATGAAAAAGACACCATATTTTGACGCCACGGGCATTCTGTTTGGGGTCGTTTGTCCTGCTGGAAAATGGAATTTCCATCTAAATCAAATTTTTAATACTTTCCTTTAGATTGCTGCGACCATATGGTTCTTCCAACTTGCTGCAGAAACTTCTCAAATCATAGGCAAATGTGTAAGTGTTGAAACTGTGCGAAATGCAAGACAAGCTGGATATAAAAGTCGCATTGTTAGAGAGAAACTGTTCATCAGCTTGCAAATTCAGATAAAGAATTTAAAGTCTTCAAAAATTCATCAATTGAAGACCAATAACGCTTAAAAGAAAATTATATTTAGTAACGAAAGAAAACTCAACATTTCTGGTATTGACAACCATCGTACTGTATGGAGAAAGTCTAATATTGCTTTGGATCCAAAAAATTTACATCCTACTGTTAAACTTGGTGGCGACTTCGTCATGATTTGAGGTTGTATGGCTTCATCCGGGGTAGGAAATTTAATTCTTATAGATGGCATTAAAAACCATATAGTTTACTTGGATATCCTTCGCAGCAATCTAAAGAGTGCTAAAAATTTGGGTTTAGATGGAAATTTCATTTTCCAATAGGACAAACAGAATGCTCGTAACCTCAAAATGTGATGTCTTTTTCATTGTAAACAGCAGTTACACACACTAAAACAGTACCCCGACAACAATGCCATAAAATATTCGTGGGCCATACTCGAAAAAGATGTTCAAAAACACAAAATTAGAAACAAAGCCCATTTAAAACAAGTGTTTCAAGAAGAATGGGATAAAATATCTTCAGATACCGCCAAAAATTGGTCGATGGTGTAACATGACGTTTAGAGGCCATTATAAGAGCCAAAAGATATACAACTTAACAGTGATACTTGGTTTCTATGCGAGGTATTGCAAAAATTTCATTGGTGTATTCTCAATTTTTTGAGGCAAAAATCTGAGTATGTTTATTTAAAATGCTTCTGAAATTTTTCAATTTAGAAGTTTTCCGTTTATTTTTCTTTATTTTTACTCTCTAAATTAAACCATTTGTTATGCGTAAAAATAAAAACATGTTTACTCTTCTCGGTAATGTGTTATTTATATTGGAAGTCGGATATATCAAGTAAAAGTATGGTGTACTTTTAATTTTTTGAGCTACTGTATATCAAATCAAAATAAAACAATCATATTCATGATGTGAACTTGAATCGACCGCATTTAACTATGATTATTCGCTTAATGGAATTAATTTATTCTGCATTTTCGATGAAATGTTAGTTAAATATTCAGTTCTGGGCGAAGCTCTTTCGTGATTTATATACCCTTGTCATCTGTAATAACTTTTCTGATTGTTCAGTCTATACTATCTGTATATTTGAAATATTATGGAATATCAAAGGACTAATCACGCAGCCACAATAACCAATTCTTACTTTCATATGAAGTTCATAGCCCTTAAATATGTCATCGATAGTTTTGCATGCTCTCTACCATCCCCTATTTTTGAAAAAAAATCTAAGAAGCGCTATTTCATCGTATACTATGGCGAAAAAAGCAATCTTTTGATTTGAAGTTTTATTTAATATGAAAGTTCATCATTTCTAGATGTAGCATCAATGGTCACCCGCTCCCATAGTTCTCCATTTTCGAGAGAAATAAATCGAAAATAATGTTACTTCATTGTATATTATCTGTATAGAAAGAGAGTCACAGAGTTGTCCGATTGTCATCATTGTACCTATTTCGATTAATTTTGTTTCATTTATATGCTCATGATTCATTAGAAACAGTAATCGCCCATTTTTGTCCATTCCATTTCTACAGATAGTACAAAAAAAAAAAAGAAGAAGAAGAAGAAAAAGAAACTTCGACGAATCCTCAATCTCAACAAAAGAGCCAATTTGGCCATTTTCTTCTCCTCTTTGAAGAAAGATACACTATCATTATTATGCAAATGCAATTTAAAATAATATTATTTTGTTATTGTATAAGATGCAGTTAATCAAAGTGGATTGACATGACCAAATTAATTTTATTAATATTAGCCGCCTTTAATGATCATAATAATGGCATTAATATAATCATGTCGGCAAATTCGGATGAAATGCGTTCTACTAAAACAAAAGTTTAAAATATGATTGAATTATAATCGAATATTCTGTATTGTTAACTATGCTTGCTAAGTGAAGAAATTAATTGGCGAAATCAATTCTGTTGAATTCCGGGGTACTGTCTAAGTTTTATGTTGCAATATCTCTCGGAAAATGGAAGCAGTGAAGGCAGCTAACTTTTGATGACGCATATAAGGGTCATGAACTTTCATACTATATAAAAATTGGAGTAATCGATGCAATAGATATCTTATTTTGTACTCATAATCAGGGAGCTCTGCTGAGATAGCTCTCTCCCGCCATAAAAAGTGTACATTGAAGTAGCGTTTTCGGCGGTGGATAATGGAAACGTTTTTACGGACGGTGAGAAACAGCAGATCATTGATGACTTAAAGTGCTATTAATTTTTATATCAAATATAAATTGGCGAAATTGGTATATAGGTTGTGACTGATGGATTATTTCTATGATTTTGCCAATACTTTTAAATATTTAGATAGTGTTCGAACAGCTGATCTCCAAAAACTGCTAATCAAGTCATTAAAATTGCAATATGAGTGACCTTTTGAATATAATGTGAAACTAGTGTTTTTAAATAAAAACACTAGAATGAATAAATATTCTACAAGTGTCTATCAAAGCAACTAGAAAATATACTGCTGTCTGACATAAGAATTTTATATTCTGGCTCAAAATAACCAACTTTGGGTATAATTGTATTCGAATTAACGGGTTTTAACAGTTTATTTCATTGAAACTCTGTGTTCGAGTATTGTGACAGTGTTACCCAAACACGGTCACGACACTTTGAGTCGAACGGTTCGTTTCTTACGGCTGGTAGGGATATTAATAGAATTTCTTTTCTTCCTTTGCTGAAAATAATTCGTCTGTGTGCCTTGTTTCGCGGCCTTCTGCTCTTGAGAAACGTGATTTACTCCCTCAGAAGAAAGAAATTTTTAAACTTTTCTCCAGACCTTGCTGCTAGAAGACAATATCTCTGCCTCTTTCCGCTGGCTCTTCTAAAATGAAATATTAGGACTCTAAGTGGCAATAATTTACGCCTGTTTACAGAATTTTAAATTTTGATGTTTAAGCCTAGTTGATGAATTATCTGCTACAAAAATTTTTTATGTATTTCTTTCTTTAGTAAAATACGTTCGCTCAAGTTACTCCATTGCTGTGCATTGACGAAACTTTAAAAAGATCTATTTCCTATATTTCAGTTCGTGAAGTTTCTCTTTTAAATAGAATCTTTTAAAAACTCGTTGAATCCATCCATTTGGTAGAAAAATTGGACACAATTAAATGATAAATTATATCGGAAATAGAGCAACAAAAAAAAGTCAAAAATACAAATGAAGCCCTCGTTGCTTTTGTAAAACACTGCAAAAAAACGTTCCATTATTTGATTCCATTTTTCTAAATTTAATTACTGCATTATAAAAGCCTGTAGCAGTTATATTACTTTATTTTCTCTTTTGGATAATAGATGGCTATGTCTGATTAAGTACGCATCCCACAGTGCATTGCGATTGCAAATAATGAAATGTAATGCTGTTTGTTCTGTGAGGTGTGTTATTATATACTAGCCGCCTTTGGGGACCAGCCGGTTTGCCAGTATTACCTCTCGCTACAATTTTCAAATCAATATTTTAAGTAACTGGTCTCTTAATAGATTCTCAAACAAAACATTTTTAGTCTTCAAATTTTGATAGTCATACCAAATTTATACTGTTGTTTAGATCGTTTCGTTCAATTTACTATATATATTTTGCTAATTTGTTGTCATTTCCGGTAAAATTTCAACTTTAATTTAAAGTGGAAATGATGAGATTGAAATTAATATAAAGATATTTTTTAATAAAACCAATCGTTTAATTTTATTTATCATCTTTATTGTTATTTATTTATTTATTATTATTATTGAATATGAGTATTTCAAACAGGATCGCTCAGTATTTAAGTCTTATGTGAACTACAAAATATTTTTCATAATTTATGTAATATCTCAAAGAAGAATTCAACAAAAATTTCTCAGATTCAGCATAAAATTCAGTTTTTAGTTTTGCTTTCAAAAGGATTGAAATGAAATCAATAATAATATTTTGTCCTGGCCTATAAATATATTTAAAAAATTATGAAGTCTAAATTTAATGCAGTAAGGTATCATATTCCGAGAAATATTTTGGACACACCAAATTTTAAATAAATGAATGAATGTTTCTATTTTCCATGATCAACTAAGACTTATTTATGAAGTTTTGAATATTAAAAATTTAGAAAAACTGAACATTTTCATAATCTTAGGCCAATTAATCTTGAGAAACCTGCGCGCTGACTGGCGATTTTTTTTTTTTTTTTGAAACGATCGATGGAAAATCTAAAATTATCCTTTTTTTTATTGAATAGTGATATTCAAATTTTCATAAATCAGTCAGTTTAAGTGATTGCTTTAGCTCATTGAAAATTAACTCTTTTTATTTAAAAAATATTAGTGTTTCAAGAACATTTTGTTAATCGTGATTTCCACAGCAGAAGCTTTATGTAAAATCAAAAATTCGTTATTTATTAAAGCATTTATTGAATCAAGTTACATAAAATATAATCATTTTCCATTTAGACCATTTTAGCAGATCTGTGTCTTACTAAAGGTTTACAAATTAGCTGTGTGACCCTTACTTGAATGGATATCCTTTTCATATTAAACAAAACTTGCCTTAAAATAAAACTGATTTATTGGATATAAAATATAGAGAGTGTAAAAGATCATAAAATAATTTTTCTTGAATTTATTTTTTAGAAAAAATAATATTTCATATTTGTTTCATTTCCTACAAACACGTGCCGAAAATTATACTTTTGCAGATTTCATTTCCAAAAAGATTTAATTTCTTTTTAATTGGAGCTTTAATCAGTGTGATGGCAACACTTTGAAAAAAGCTAATTTTTCCCATGAATGCGAAACGTGCTCGTGCAGCTTAAATTTTATTTTTATTTTGTACGAAAAAAATTGTTGAAAAATATAATTAAAATATTTATTTAAAAATTCATTAAAAATAGAAATTTAATTTTAAGGTTAAAACATTGGGTTAAAACATCATTTAAAAGATAAAGGTTAAAACATCATTTAAAAGATAAATTTTTGATCTTTAACTTCATGTAAAAATCTTTTTTGTGCGGTGATATTTTCGGAAGTTATAGCAGAAACACGCCAAAATTTTGCTTAATTTTTAAATAAATACAATTCTAATTACACATTCGAAAAAATAACCCCCAGGTGCACATTCCCGGCCTCCAACATATACACCTGCCAAATTTGGTAGCTGTAGGTTGAATGGTCTGTCCTGTAGAGCGCCAACACACACACACATTGAGCTTTATTATAAGTATAGATTATATCCAATATTGTTAAATAAAATTTGGTATATAGATTGGTTTTTATGTATAGAGGTTTGATATACAGAATTCTTTTTTATGTATAAAGGTTTGATATATAAAAAGTTTCGATGCATAGAAATTCGATATATAGAGATTGTTAATGCACAGAAATTACAAATGTGGAAGTCTCATTATAATATAACTCTGATCATTTTGATATAATCGGCTGTAACTCTCTTTACATCTTTAATTTATTTTGAATCATTAATATAACTTAATTATTTTCGAAATCATTCATCATTTTGAATCTACCTTAATGTGAAGGTCACACTCTACAAAGTATGACTGTTAAATGAAATAACAAAACAAACACAAAATTAAATAGTAGAAATGGGTCAACCATTTAATAAATAGAAAAAAAAGAAAGATAATTGCTAATTATGATGTGGCGGTGAACAAATCTTGAATACAATTTCACTCACTAGAACAATATTATACAATATGCTACGTCCTTTTATTTTTTTTACTGTTTGAAAGTCAAATTTATCTAATCTCAAACTCCGTGGTCATAAACCTTCTTTGGGTTCAGTGGTCACTTTCTTCGCAATCTCTGCCACCAGCTCCTTGAAAATGATGGCATCTACATTCTGCCCCAGCATGTAAATGAGAAACCAGTCTCCGAAAGAACCTTTCCGAACCAATGTATGCAAGTTCTCCATGTGTGCGAATCTGAACCTCATGCTCAGCACGTAGACTCGAACGGGAGGGCAAGCAAACAAGACAGCGTGAAAGATAAGGACGAATCCAGTTAGAATGGACAATATTACAAACCAGAACCACAAGAAAATATATATCTTCTCATTGATGATGTTAAGAGGCATGACACATAAGGCATCGTGAGTTTCCAAGTTGGCTGATGGTCCATACTTCTGGAATCGGCATTTCGTGACTCGCGGGAAAATCCTGATCATGGGATCCAACCTGTCCTCAGGATCAGTGTTGATGAAGTCAATGACTTCGAGTCCATAATTCATGAATTCGCCATCGAAGAACTTGTTCATGAGAAACATCTGTCCGATGACATTAAAAAAGGCAAGAATCTCACAGATGAGGTACCTCCCAGCGTACCAATCGTGCGTCTTCCAGCTGGCTATGATGTAGTCGACAAGAAGCTTTTTCTTTTGTTTCTTCTCCGCTTCTCCGAGCATGCCAACATCCAAGTCCATCATGAGGGCCTGTATCTTGCCCCCCTCCCACATGCGCCACAGCCATCGAGGAATGTAGAAGAGAGTCGCCTGTAGGAAGAGCATGAAACATACCCACTGGTAGTATTTGTGGTAGCGGAACTGGGATTCATCTTGTGTAGCATCTATGCCTGGATGGGGGATATCTTTGCCTACCTGCAGAGGAAGGAAGGAAAGAGGATTAATAAAAAAAAGTAGAAATATGTCAATTTATAATGCAAATATTGTCCATTTATTTGAAAATGCATTGTGATAGTGCAGATCATTTCACAAAATAGCAGAACCAATATTATAATGATAATTTCATAAATTCTTCTTTAATTTAAATTAATTAATTAATGAGAAGCATTAATAATCCTACATAATTTTGAAGTTTAATCCAGTTTAAGAATAATAGAATTTGACCTGTAACTCACTATTTCTTACTATAAGGACAAAAGTCTACAATTATATTACTATATTCTTATTATACTTATACATTCGGACGATAACTCACTATTTATTTGAAAAATATATTGTTGCAAGAGCTAATGCTATTGATTTTAATTGATGATGAAGACTAAAGTATGTAATGTGGCAAATCTTTTATCTATTAAAACTTTTAGAAATTCCTGCATAAGATAGAGATTAACGCAGGCTTTTTGAGAGTTTTATCATACAATAATCATACAAAATAATTATCACATGTTATGGAATTTGATAGCCTTTTGCTTGTGAAATTTCCCTTTTCGTTATTTCTTATCATTTCTTTTTCTTCATTGGTTTTCAATTACTCTAGTTTGACATAAAATAAGCATTTACTTTGAATTTCTTTTCACAAATTTGGTTTAAATTGTAATTTCATACGTGGTTAAATCAGATTGGGTTTTATAACATAGATGAATTAAAATCAATTGACAGTACGAAGAACTGAGTATGCATTTAAATGCACATTTTTAGTACGCATTTTTCGAAATTATGATATCACAAAACATAGATAAAAGGAAAAAAATAATTTTCATTCAAAGAAAAATGAGCTCAGTCACGTT
This sequence comes from Argiope aurantia, assembly GCA_026543865.1. Lineage (NCBI taxonomy): Eukaryota > Metazoa > Arthropoda > Arachnida > Araneae > Araneidae > Argiope > Argiope aurantia. Next base: position 537,906 of record JAPMOR010110917.1, on the reverse strand, counting down.
TTCCTGTATAAATAACTCAAACAACAAATTTATACGATCTTTCTGCCAATACTACAGGGCTTTTGATGATGAATATTATTATTGCTACAAGTACACCAATTTACATACAAAAAGTGCGCAAAGTGAAATTTAAACGACAGTTCAAATGCGTTCTATAGATGACAGAGAGAGTATTTGAACAAAGAAAATAAATTTACTTACGATAATTAGTGAGTTTGTCTTTTAAACACGGTTTTTGCTGTCATAGTTTCAAATTAAGCACATTTTGATTTTTTTTTTCTTCTGGTGTTAATATCAGCAAGTCCTTTTTGTACTAAATTAAACTCTACAACTTTGTAATTAACAGTTCCCTCCTATCTTGTACCATTTTTGGATAGGAATGCTAACTTTCCGCTAGGTGGTGCTGTAAGCGATATCAGATCGTAGATCATAACATTACTATACCCAGATATTAATTTCATGGCTATTCATGTTATTGTTCAGAAGCTTAAGTGGGCACCTGAGTGTGTGTGTGTGTGTGTGTATAATAATGATATTTTAAAATTTTAATTTAAACCAAATTGATTTCCGAAACTTTATCTTAATTTAGCCCATATCAATTTCATTTTAAAATATTCTCTTATTTCCTGATCCAATTCCACTTCCTCTACTTAATAAATTCAAGAGAACTTCTTAAAATTGATGAATCGGCTAAACGCCAACACTTTCACATGCTCAGCGTAAAAGGATAGAAAAATGCCCAGTAAGCACATTCTTTTAAAGAAGATCCCTGTGTTTCCCTTACTTATGATTGACATGCGTCAGAAATCCCTATCAAAATCTTAATAATATATTAGCACAGTGAAAATATATTTTCCCTATTAATATTTCATGTTATATAAGACGAGGGATAGTTTATTTCTCACTCTTCCCGACTTCTGCTTTTGTGTCGCACTGTGGTGGACGTGCCTTGTCCGGAACTTCTTGTAAATAAATCATGCCTGCTTCCCAGGGGAGAATATAACGAACTTAAAAATACAAAGTCTCTTCACTGCTTGTAGCGCCTGCATTCTGCTTCACATAAAATAATGTTTACATATATATATATATGATACACTCCCGTAGTGTCCGGGTCAAGATTATACTGCTTCCGTACTATCCGGCCTAGTTTTCTTTTATCGTAATTAAATGAGGAAGGAAAGGCGTCTATTTAGAACGTCTATTAAATCATCTATTAATGAATTTTTAAAACCTAAAAACTATAAGTTTTGACTCTTATCTTAGGGTTACCTTTTCATTTCTGTGTAATCATTTGTGAGTGAAAAATAAAATAAGTTTGAATCAATTTTTTAACAATTAGGCTTACAATTTACTCTAATGTTTTGTTTATGTTTCCTGCATTTAAGTTGGGCATTACAGAATTTATGTTAAAATGCAAACAGTTTATATCCTTTAACTTACTTTTTCACTAATAAATTCTTGAAACGTGCAGTGAAATATATATAAACATTTATAAACTATCAGTACAAAGCCTTCTATTTTAACTCAACACATTACTGGCGGTTGCTTCTATGATTCCCCGGGCAGCGGCTGCGTTCACGTTGAGATAAACGGAGGGCTCAATTAGTACTCAATAAGAAGTCAGAAAATATGTCTTATAACAGTGAGTTTTGTTATAAAAACTTTGCTTTCTGGTGACAGAATGCTGGTGACAGACATTCATAGAACTCCGGCCTATTCGGCTTTTTTGTTATCCGGTCAGTCCTTCCTCCACATTAGGTTGTATATTCGGAAGTGTACTTTATATATGTACATATATGTGTGTGTGTTTGTGTCAGTGTACCACAGAATAAATTCATATTACTACTGAAAGCAATAAAGCAATAATAATTTATGATATTTTATTAAAGAATATTTTTAAGAGAACCGCAAAAAGTTCTTAACAAGATTTCAAGACAACTGTTGTCTCACATTTAACAAGCATAAAAAAAATGGTGTTGCCGCTTAACAGTGTGATGCCTTAACTAACGGACAATCATGAAGCAACATCCTTTTTTTTAACATTTACTATCAGAATAAGATGCGTTTAACGTCTTTATATGATTTATAAAACCTTTGAAACAGTAAACCAGCAGAATCATTTTATATAATTGCAGAAACATAGCAACTCTTACCTTTTTAGCTCCAGTCCATTTGCAATTTGAAAAGTAAGCATGACTTTGCTTCCTTAAATATAACAAGCTATTTGCAAAAGCAGCAAAAATTAATAAAAGACAAAGGCGATAAAATCTGATAAAAGCTTATTCATATTTCTCTCATCAAAACCCCTCATTTAAAAATCATTTGGCACTGGTTCCAAGTATTGTTGGTATGAAATAAAAGCTTCTTCAAAAGACAACGGAAGACTAATTGCTGAATATGGTTCCACCTTCGAGCCTTTTCCGCCGCACTTTATTCCGTTGCTAGCTTCTCGGAGAGTCAACGAACTGTTTCTTGGCACATAGACACACTGACATCAGTCACAACTGTTACTCAAACATTTTTTATTTTTTTTTTACTTGTCAAACATTTCTTGGCAACTTATCTCCAAAGGGCAAGTATCACGATCAACTCTAGGAAGAGAATCACAACAACGCTGCTGATGGCTGGGAGATTGCAACCCAGATAGGAATTTTATCGCCAAGTTTATTTAATGTAATTATAATGTTATTAAATCAGTTATGTAAAGGATTTGAAACAAATGGGTCCGAATGCCGAGTCAATGCTCTTTAAAAATTTATCTGTAACAGTTTTTTATTATTACATACAAATTTGTTCGCTTTTTATTCCATAGTCACAAAATTCACTTCACAATAACGGATTAAAATAATCATCACTCTTAAAAAGTTTTTTTTAATTTATAGAATAATTAGTTTTAAACCTGTTGATTGAAAACCAAATGAATAACTGCAATTGATTAGATTTTCTTCAAGTGCATACAATTTCGATAATGTTGCGATATCGACTAACAGAATTTTGGCTTTGGATACTATTAAAGGAGCTCTAAAAATGATGAATGTTATTAGTATCAGAAGCTTAAGTACTGGAAAATGACAACAAAAAAAACTATTGACAGTAACGACCACTTTAGAAGTGTTTTTGAACTAAACAACTTTTACCTATACTACATTACAAGCACATGTCATTTACCGCAAAAAACATTTTAAATTAATTTATTTTTGTACTTATATCGTTTACCACCCTTACTCCTCAATATATTACTCATATTCTAATTTAACAGATTTGGAAGATAAAAATATCGTCTTTTACCCATAAAGAGATCAAAGGTTGAAGAGATTTAATAAGTCCCGTTAAAAGTGACCAAAAGCTCCAAATCTTACTTGTTCCTCCTAGGATAAAGATTCGCTTTTCTTTGCTTTGCTTTGTGTGTGTGTGTGTGATATATATATA
>JAPMOR010110917.1:516115-534377 GCA_026543865.1 Argiope aurantia | reverse complement strand
TATAATAATCTTACTGGAATCAAGCTAAAATTTTTAATAAAGGATGTTTTAAGGAAACATATACTTCCGCAAATATCGAATATAAAAATTTAGAGTAATAGAGATGGATAGTTTCTACCTTCTTTCTGAAGTTGCAAACTCTACATCAGGGCCAGTTTCTCCATTTTTAATATCTAGATACTAATAAAAAGTTAGCTGCTATAATAACAAATGCAATACTTTGATTTATTTTAGTACAGCAGTGCTCTTCTTTATGCATTTATATATTATTTTTCTGTTATCATTTATTATATCATCACTATGTTCGACAGATAAAAAAGAATACTGTTTTAAAATGGAATGTATTTTTTAAGGATATTTCGAATCCAGAGAGGAAACTAATCATGGACCTTGGAAGTGATTCTGGGCCTATAAAACAATTAAACATTTTCCTCCGCTGAACAGTAAGAGTCCATTCACAGAACGCCACTGTCACATAAAACCCAGCTATGCTTGCCATCTAATATTTAAATATATGCTTCACTGTTTCAGAACTAGAATTTTATATTGTGTGATAAACCTATTTCAATTTTGGCAGACTATTTGAGTTGGAAAAGGGCTCTACTATGCTTCTATTCGACGTCAAATCTTGAAAAAGAAAAACGATGATTCTATGCGAATCATTTTTATAGTTGCCAATGAGCGATCTTAAAATATTAGTTTCCGTGATCACTCATGAGCGTTTAACAAATGTATTTTAAAATGAGTAAACATTCTGGTGCTGCTCGAGGTTACCACTCCCTTTGTCTTTCTTCGAATAGTGTCCCTCACTTTTTCCCAACAAACGTAAACCTCCATTGCATATTATAAACAAAGTAATAGTTTTATTTTATACAAGCTCTGATTTTTCAATTCTTCACGAAAAATGAGTTGTTGATGTTTCAGTGTGAACGCTGTACCATCGCTCTCTACCATCATTCATTGGATCAGGTCAGAGATACAATAGCTCTTATTGAGAGGAATCGAGGGATGATTTTCTAATATCATTTTCTCAGATGGTCATTTCTGTCTGTGACACTATAACATGAGATTTCCATGTTATATTTCCATGTTACAATCTTTATAAAATGAATGGCGAAGTCATTTTTCTCTTTTCATATCTCTGCAAATTAGAAGTTTATTCATGGAAGGGCCAGCGTCCTTGCATAGGGGTAGCGCATCTTCCCCTTGACCTGGGCTTCCCGGGTTCGAATCCCGGTTCGGGCATGGTTGTTCTTCATGTGTGTTCTATCTGTAAGGTGTGTGAATGTGCCCTCCTGTGAAAAGGGGTTGTGTAAGCGAGTGTCTGAGTGTCATCTTCATATGAGCTAGAAGTCAGGCTTCTGCCCTCGGGTGCTCAAGGATCTTTACGCTCAGAAGCTACTGCACCCCCTTTCCGTAGAAACGCGGACACGACGTCATCACCGTCGTCATTCATGGAAAGAAGATGAATAAAAATATTTCTGGATTTTAAACTTAAATCCGACATCATTTGATATACTTTATTTCACAATATCTGAATTCTAAGGGGTTTCATCTTAAGATTACTTATCCACCATCAGTTTGGCGCAGCATAGTCAAATATGGCTCTTGCGCCAGTAAAACTCAATCAACTTAAGATTACTTTGCGTCTACTGTTACGAAATTACCTATCCTTTTTAGATGACTTTTCGGTCTTTAGATTATTATATATTTCTTTAATCATTTAAGCACTTTATCCGTTGAAGTCCTGAAACGCTTGCAGCCTGACAACCACGAAACTTACGTCATTGTCTCTGTTATTGAGTTCACAAAGAAAAAGAGGGTATGATGATCTTGATTTCCAATAATCACTGAATGGATTTCTTTTTTGACAGGGATGCATTTGGCATAGTTAAATTTTATTACAATCAAGCAAGGAACAAACAACTGTATATGAACACCTAGTATTAATCTGGTACCTCACATGATATCACTAAATTGGCTTTCTAAATCTGCGGCTCCAAAAAATATCTCAGAAGGATTTAATGTTATAGGTTTTGTTCCCTTTAATAAGAATGTTTTTTCTGATGATGAGTTTCCATTTTCATCTAACACTGACAGATCAATGATCCAAGCAAGATTCAACAAACGTAGGTTCGTGAATACAAATGTTGACCCAAACAATGATCAGCCTGACTATTCCAGTGATCTCCTGAAAATGTTCGATTTTTCGCAGAGACTCAGAGAAAAATGGGATCAAGAGAAGAAAGAACGAAAGTAAAATCAAAGATGATCACAAAGAGTAACTTTACAAATATTGAAATCATTAAACATAGGACGGCTTCAAAAATGTCGATAGAATGATTATGAATATTAAATGAATCCTAATCATTCTAAACACCACACATGAGTCATGTTTATGTCAATGCAAAATGCTATGGAGTGAATTTAAAATTCTAAATAAGAACAAGCATTAAAACACCTAAAAAAATTTAAAAACAATAACAATTTTATAAATAAATATAAAAACATTAGAAGAATTTCGATGTCACATGCAATAATAAAATTTAAGTCATAGCTTCCTAATCAAAAGGGACGAAAGGCTTCTCTTCAGCCTCCATTGAATCCGGATTTGAAACTGAGGCATATGAATTTTTTACATGAGAGTGATCAATAAGTGGCAGGCTAATAAAAAATGAAATATTAAAATATGAAGGAGGTTCGAGAACAAGGTAATATTATTTTTACACAAGTTACGATTTTTTTTAAATGCATCCTCTCCTTTTTCTAACTCGTTTGAATATGAAAAAACTTTTCGCTAAATGAATAGAAAGTTTATAAATTAAAAATATAATGGGAATAAATAAACGACGAGAAATTGAGTCATCAAAAATATTTTTTTCTGTTTCGACAGTTTTTTATATTTAAAAAAAATATTTTTGGAGTTGCTCACTAGCTATTAAACAACGTCTCTGACGTCTGCATTTTAAATGGCGCCAAATGTTTTCTTGAAGAAAACAGCAAGACTAGACTGAGCGTATTGTAAATAGGCATCAGTCAAGGGTCTATATTTGTGTTGGAGTGATGCTTCAATGAGTGTGTTCACACGTATCACGCTGTTAGATTTGCATCGTAATAGAGATGACACATTAATGGAGGAAATAGTGGGAACAGTATTTCCTTCTGATAAAAATGCAGCATTCCATCAAGGTTGGCTGAGATATGCATGTTTGAAGCAACTAATATGAAAGGTAATTTTGTTTATTTTAGTAGCTATGTAAAGATTTATTTATTTTTCTTTCCCGTATATGAAGTATACAAAGAAAAAGTATTGCAATCATCAAAAAATTCAGATTCGAGATTTTAATGAGCCTGCAGACTTTCAGCTTTCCTGAACCCAAAAGATACATTTTTGGGATTATATATGTCTACCCGTCTTCCTGTGAATAAGGTAAATAAAACACGCTTTGGTATTAAGAGGTTTGGAATTTGGAATATGGTCTTCACACCAAATTTATAGATTTTTGGTAAATTTTAAGCAAAATCCGCTCTGAAGACGTCTGCATGTCAAGCTGTTGGAATGCAAGTTAACATGGCTACTTCAAAAAGTAAAGAGCACGATGAATTAAATCTAGTTCACAAATTTACCATCTAAAGTGAAGATACATATCAAATTTTGAGCCAATTTTGACAATCTGTATTTTCACTTGCATATGAAGGCCATGACTCAAAAGCGCAACAATCTTTGATATTTGATTTTGTGATTATATTTTTTGTTTTATTTTCATCAAATTTTTATATCAAATTTTAGTTTCAACTATTAGGAGGAAAGGTGTTCTAAATATATATATTCTTTTTTCTGGTACTAACCCAGCATTCCAGCGCTGTATTGCCAAAGATAAAATAAACGCTGATAAGTTTTTCAAGTCAATGGCATGCGGTTAATAATGCACAAGTAGCAGAGTTTTTGCTTTTCCTATACTGGGAAGCACGAATTTTTATATACTGGACAATAATAATAAAAATCTAATAACTCACGGTATTCATGGTCTTTCCAAAGCTCAAATTTTATAAATTGGAAGGGAGATAAACAACACTTTTACTTAAGAGAATGCGAGATAGTTTCAAAGAAACCGATCCCGTTAGTTTTAATTTGTATATCTTGGAAAAAACGATTGAAAAAGCAATATTCTTGAACAAATAACCTTAATTATTAGTAATAATTTTCTTAGATACTAATAATAATATTTTATTATTAAAATAAATTATAAAGAAGTAATAAATTTTACACCAGTATGAAATTAAAGGAAGTAATTTTTTTTTTAATTTCACCATGTTCTTTGAGAAGATTGAAAAATACTGAATTTAATTGAATCAGGCTCCTATAAATTTAATACGCGTGTAAATTAAAGAGTGTTATACCACGAAATGAAAGAGAAAATGCAAATACTACTTTGACGGAAATATCCAAGGGAAGCATTTCTTTTTGAAACGGAATAATATTGGTACATTTTTTCTTTTAATATTGGTAAAAGCAGGCTTTTAAATGTTTTGATGGATGAGATTGAATTTCATCATAACATTAAAAATGTTACTACAGATAATGTTTCAAAATGAATCTTTAAAAGTTATTAAAAATAGGGGGAAAATATACGGAAATGAAATTATTATTATTAAAAAGGTAATTTTTTAATTTTAAAATAATGTAAAAAAAAGCATTTTTGTGAAATAATAGTTTAAAAAGAATTCCCATAGGCAAGTCATAACGAGTACTGTTTGGCGACGATTAAGCTTATTTTTGCGCTCGATTAAACCTTCCTTCTGACACCTTTTTATATACCGTCTCCATTTCTTTTCTTTCTTTCTTCCTCTGATTAAATAAAGGTTTCGGTCACACTTTCGAGTCCTTCTTCTGGCCCTCCTAAGAATATTTTGTAGTTCCATTCATTAGTTTAGCAAATCGTTGAATTAAAAGTGCAGTTGTAAAAACATTCAATGAAGCAGTCGGAAACGTCCGTACGTGATTTGCTTACATTTAACTGTTGCCATTCAGCAATAAATAATTAGGACCATTTCTCTGCCAAATGCGTTAGCGTTTTATATATATATATGGATGATATGAAGACAAATGAATCAAATCTAGAAACAATGTCATATTAAGATGCCTCATGTTAGAGTTTTTATCTTTTTAATAAGAAAAATCTTTGGGGCATTTTTTTTCAAGTAAGAACGAAATGGATTAAAATGGGGAAGTTCTGACTAATCTGACATATATATTTACTTTAAATTCGGGGGTCATTCGAAGAATAAGCTCAATTTTAGACAACGCAAAAAAAATGACTAGAGATAATGATAATATTTCTGTAGCAGTGAGCACAAATTAAGAAATGTGGAGTATAATTGGAACCTATTTTACGCTTAGTTAGTCCGTTAAATCAATACAAAATAATTTTTTGGTAAAAAAAAAGAAGAAAAAACATGATGTTGATATCAACTGATAATCCATGATATCGACTATGTTATGTCGAATAAAATGTTAAAATCATATCAATGTAAAAATATAGTAAAACTATAAAACAACAAGTGTAAAATGGCACTTGAAAATATTAACATATTTAAATGAGAGAATAAAGTTAAATGGACTGAGTAATACTGATAATGAAATCATTTGCGTTTCAAAAGCAGCAAACCCTGCACATTGAAACTCATGCACTCTGATAGAGGACAGCTGTAGTATCGCGAGAGCATGTGTGGGTGTTCTCCTAACAGTAAGTAAAGCTAAATATATCGATTGTGTCCACTACCCAACCATCTGAAACCCTTGTCTGATTTTGTGTTCATTCGTTAAGGCCAATGCTGCGCAAGAGGTTTGAAAGCGTGAAAATTCTTATTATTCTCAAGGTCTAACTGTGTCTTCGAGTTAGAATAAAAAAAGCGTTTTAACATGCCTCTTTAAATCACTCTCAGAGTAAGCAACAATTGTGGGAATAAGCATCAGTTTAGAAAGCTTGGCCTCTTTTCCGTTTCCTAAAACTCCAACCTAAGATGGTATCAAGCATAGTAAAATAGTGAAATCAGCTTATTAAAAACATCTAAAGCCAAAACATGAACATCGAAATAAGAAAAGAAAAATTCCCCCAAATATGATAGATATGAATCAAAGTAGCATTTACGTGATAAGGCTCTTCCGGCAGTTGTGATTCATTGTGAATTATTTAGTATTTATTGGCTCAGACAAAAACTCAAGCATCGGGTGTGGTTTCCTATATGATAAAAAATGTTGAAGTATTACCATTAAGATTCTTTGAACTGACCCCGAGTAACTCTCACCCTTTAAGCACATAAAACAATGAACTGCACTGAAACGCTTTGACGACGTCAATACTTTTCTCAATGCCACTAGATTTATTCTTTGGCGCCAAATATTTTAAAAAAGTAATTCCAACATTTGTAAAATTTAAAATTAAGTCTCAGAGGGATATATTTCTAAAAGTAATGTACTTTTATAGTTTTATAATGTGTCTAATGAAAGTTCTGTACCTTAAAATGTTTGCCCTTGATCATCAAATGAATCCATATTTTCTAAACTGTCTTGAAACTTTCAATATGAGGTTAAATAGAAATGGACTGTTCCAGGTAAGGGTTTAACGCGAGAGACGGCTTCTATCGGCAAGTTTTATTTCTCGAACACCTTCTTGAATCCACCAACCCTGCCGAACTGTCCACTCTTTCTTTCTCGCTGTCATTACTCGCAGAACATTCACATAAATCCCGAGTCTGCTCTTCCTCAAGAGTTCTGACATTCGACCGCTGCCCCCTTGCCAAATCTGTTATCTCGCGATATCTCTTGCGCGGAGAGGGAAGACGTATATCGTGCCGATGACAGACGGAGAGGTAAGACGACGACGATTATGGCGAGCACCTCCAGCAAACATACTTTTTTTTGTCCCACATCTTTGAAAGGGGGTTTTATACTCGCAAGTTAATTTTTGTTCTTATTAATATGAGACGTACTAGAACCAGTTGCGCTTTATCTAACGCGCTGGATAGAGATAACTAAGGCTAGGCGATGACGGAACTTCATCATCGCGATATATCGCCCAACACATATCGATATATCATAATATCATTAATTCTTTATAGCAATTATAAATTATAAATAGCTTTTCTTAACATATTGAATGATCAGTACTCCAAATAAAAGAAAGTTTACACTGTGTAAAAAAAAATAGAAGGACAGTCGTTTTCTGTAAATATTCTTTTATATTTTTATCTTGGCTAATAGATTCTTTTGTAGGTTTTATTTAACATTTTTTTTTCTTTATTTTCACGTAAAAATAAAATAGCTAAAACTATTTATAGTTAAAAAGACGAGAATATGTGTAAAAAAAGTAGAAGGACACCTAGTACATTTTTTTTATTTGGTGGAATGTGCACGAGTAGAAGAGTAAGTATAAACTTTTTTAAACTGTTTTTTGTCAGGAAAACTATTTTGTTAAAACTTTCAATGATGCCTTCATTTCAGAATGCCTAGAGATATACCCTTAAATGATTTTCAAAAAGATCAAATTGTTGTATATAAAAATGAAGATAAAGGTATTAGGTAGATCGCTCGTATACTGCACATCAGCTCCTATATAGTTTTTAACTTTATTAAAAATCCAAAAGAAACGAAATAAGAAAGGAGATTGGCAGGCCTAAAAAGTTAACGGCTGGTGATGAAAGAAAACTTGCTCATGAGCTTAAAAAAGGAGTAGTGGAAGTGTTGCAAAGGCTCGAAAGCAAGCAGGACTTATTCATGTGTCCAAACAAACAGTATACAACTAACTACATCTAAAGATCAGAATGTTCGTTTTCAAAAAACGGAGGCATCATCCAGCCTCAATCCACACCGCCAATGAAGTTAAAAATTAGTTCGCTGCAAATAATGTGCAGGTTTTTACCATGGCCAGCTAAAAGCCCCGATCTGAATAGAGTAGAAAATATCTGGGTAATGCTTGTTCGTGGAGTATACGCTGGTGGGAGCTGTTTGAATCGCTCTCTGAGCTTCGAGTCTCATTAAATACCTCATGGGATAATTTTTTTTTTCGAATAGAAATCCAGTCTTTTTCAAACAGAATATTCCAAGTCATAAAAACTAATGGAAAGAGTATTTCTTACTAAAACCGTTTATATTTTGTTGTTTTATTTTTTCGGAGAATGATCTAAAAAATAATTGCAGAAAATTTTTTTAATAAATCCTTATTTTAAAAAAATCTAGTGTCCTTTTGCACACAGTGTATAAATAAAAATATTTTTTTTTCTTTTGAATAAAAATAATTAGAAAATAATTGCTTTAAAATTACCCTTAAATAAAGTGTGTCAATGCCAAAGCAATGTCTACATATTACAATTTATAACATTGTGTTTAAAACAAGTATAGAAATATTAACAAAAATTCAGTATGAAGGACAATAAGAATGAAGAGCAAAAAAAATAAAAATAAAATAAAATAAAATAAATAAACATTAGCCGGTAACCAAAACAAAATCGAAAACGTAAATTAGTTGTGAATATCGATTTATAGTATCGCAATTTATTGTAAACTATTATTTACTAGCCACCTTTGGCGACCAGCCGGTTCACCAATCTTAATGCTCGTTAAAATTTTAATAATTAAATATTTTATGTAACTCCTATTTTAATAGCTTCTTCATCAAAATATTTTAAAGCTACAAATTTTGATAGTCATATAATTCATTCATAATAGTATAAAGGCCTTCAGTCATAACGTAATATATATATATATATATATATATCTAATTTTCTTTTAGCTCCCGTAGCTTTAATTTATGCTTTAAATTAAAGTGGAAATGGTTAAATTGCAATTAATATAAGGAAATATTTTACTGAAACGAAGCATTTTTTTTAAAATATGAGTACTGAAAACAGAGTCGCTAAGCATTTAAACTAAACCTTATGGGAACTAAAGAATATCTTTCTTAATTTATGTAATATCTCAAGAAGTTTTCTACAAAATTTTCTCAGATTCATCATGAACAGATCAATTAATTAACAATGTTTAGTTTTAAATGCATGAAACTCTAAGAAAATAAACAGAATAGTTTAAAATAATCGGTCGAAAACAGGTTAAGCCTTCAAAACGTCCGTATCCGTTGTCAACAATCAGAACACATGTGTGAATTTTTAACGCCAGTTATGGTAACGCAAATGCGTGAATTTTTCTACGCCAGTTAACGTATGCAGATTAGAAATTTTTTATTTCCTTTATTCTGTTTTATTTTAATTCAAAAGCACTTCAGAATGAATCTGAAAGATCGATTAATTAACAATTTTTAATTTTAAATGCTTCAAACATTAAGAAAATAAACGGAATCGTTTGAAATAATCGGCCGAAAAATGTTAAGCCTAGCCTCATTACTGTTGGAAAAAAACTGAAGCCTTACTCATTTCGCGGTGGGGAAAATGAAAAGATTTTTTGGCGGGAAAGTTAGTTTTTAATTAATAGTTAAAAATCTAATTAAAAATTCAAAAAACGGAACCCCAGATGCACATTCCCGACCTCCAAGGTATACATGTACCAAATTTGGTAGCTGTAGGTCAAACGGTCCGGCCTATAGAGCGCCAACACACACACACACACACACATTGAGCTTTATATAAGTATAAATGATCATAATTTCGATAGATCGATATTTTTTCTAAAGCTAGCATCGAAACAATTTTTCAAAAATATCGATTTTTTTCCCCGGTAAATCGAAAATCAACACAGCCTTAGAGGCAACTACAGGAAATAGTGAATAAAATCCATGAAATATGTCAATACATAAAAATAAAATGAAAGTAGAAAATAATTGAATAATTAACTATTTTAAGAAATGGGATAAATTACACAACATTAAAGAACACATTTGTTATTGCTCTTTTTTTGCAAAATTCATCCATGATAGTAGTATTAATTGACCAGATTCTTTATTAAACAAATTTTATTACCAAATGACTCACCAAAAATATTATTGAGTTTTAATTTTAATTAAATTTCCTACGTACAACGTGATGTCCATGATTATCTCAACAAGGGAAAGTTTGCGTAATGCAGTCGAATCTCAAGACCATAAAAAACCGAAGTTACTGTATAATGTATTTCAAATTGTTCACTGTCTTATTTGATAATGTAATTTCACTTTTTGATTTCTTATTCAAGCTAAGCAAAAAATTAGCAGAATTCTTCTACCTTTAATTTTCAACAGTAGAGGAAGGTTATGCAATTAAATATTTCGTGAAACATTGAAAACAATTTGAGCATCTTTGCAAAAAATTAGTAAAGAATTGTTAAATAGCATACAAAAAAATATTTTTAAAAAGTTGTTAAAAAATAGCATGGCAATTAAATTGGCATCATTAAAAAACAATTTTTTAATGTAAAAATCAGTTTTGTGCAATGATTTTGAAATTATTGCACAAAACACACACGAAAAGTTGGAGTGCTGAAAAATGCCAAAATTTTGTAATTTTTAATTAAGATTTCAAAAAAGCTATTCCAAAGTTTACATTTCTAGGCATCAGAATAGATATGTGTCAAATTTTCAAGCTTTCAGTCAAACGGTACATTCTGTAGACAGATAATATTCACAAATATCTCTTTCATTGTTAATATAGGTATAAGAAAAATTGGGGAGAAGACGTCTGTTGAAGATCATTTTTAAAAAGTCGAGTCAAGTTAATTATTTTTTTTGTGATATTTTATTCCGTTTATCGATCGATAAAATGCGTTACAATCCTGCACATTTAATTCAAATTTGGGACATTCTTTCCGAATTTTAGACTAAATGATCGAAAATAGAAATTGTTCGAACTGAAGTGTTCAATCATTTCATCCATGGAACACAAATTAAGAATTTATAAATAACAGTTATTTTCATAAATTGTTAAGCATTCAATCTAATTTTTATGTTATTCTAAGCTATTTAATTATAAATATAACCTGAGACATTTAAGTAAACTTACGACAAATACCAGCCACTCTTTCAATCAACGGCAATGAATCAAAATTTGGTATTGAGGTAGATAATCCAGAACGTCTGTTGGGACATCTTAGCAAATTTCTAGGTGCTAGTATACCATAATTTATTTCCCTATAAGAACCATAAGTAGAAATTCGAGAACCTATGGTCTAACTATAATATCTACCAAATAAAATAATTCAGAAGAAAATCTCTTATTCTCTGAAAATGCCGTATGGTTTCTCGAATCTTTAACTTTTTCACCATTAAATTTTGCTAAGAAAATTCCATCACTCTTCGTCGTATATGTAATAAATTCTAAATGTCACATTATAAATAAAAGTATTTGTTCCTATTCTCTTCTTTACATTTAATAAATGCAATAATATTTTTAATATTTTAATTAACATAATAAAATTTCATATATATTCGTAGAGTATCTGTTACCGTGAAAGATAAAAATTAGAGAATTTGTTCTTTCTTGGTAATATGCTAATGTACAAAATAGTTCTGTGGAAGATCGAATATTATTTACTTTTTCATACATTCGTACCGCCGGTGTATGTCAACAAGCAGAGATGTGTTCACGTAAGAGCTAAATAAGTAATGCCTATTAGTAATTGGCGAATCTAATAGTTTAACTTGGTACATTAAATAAGATTGAATAATTTTAAAACATACTTTTTATGTAAGTTTATTGTTGATATTATTTGCTTTTCTGATTTAGACTGTGCTATTCGCTTTAGGTTAAACTTTTATTTACCTGTGCTGTTATTGAAGCTTTCACCTATCTTAAAGAGGAAACGTAAAACAATTAACTAATGCAATTGTCATGAGATCAAAAGATGGTCTAAAGCCAGTAGTAAATTTTCCAGAATACTTTTGTTTGTCTCTTTATATTAAATTGAAAGAAAACTTTAGTTTGAACTGAATAAGATTCAACAATCCGCAAGGGCCGTGAACTACGAAATTCCAAGAATATATCCAAAACTGCTCAATCCGAGTTGGCGGACTAATGGATTGTAAGAGACCAAAATCATGTTTATGAACTCGACCTTTAAAAAGGTCTTCAGGACAATAACACTTGCTTGAAAAAACATTTTTTTAACGGAAGTGGTTTCATCTTCCCAGCATTTCCTACCTTCAAATAATTAAAGAATGCCTGTTTTTCTCTACCTACGTGTTGTTCTTGGAAGCAGCTCCTTATGGAAAGAGCAACGAGCTCTTCCATGAATTATAACTTTGTGTAATTATGTAAATACTGCGTGGCCAAAATGATTGGAAAGGAATAACAGGCTCTTCTAATTGGTGCAAACCCTTGTAACAAATCATTCCACTATTTTTTTGATGATGGCAATCCTTGCAGAAACTAACGAGAGCTCTTTCCTGGTAAATAAAAAAGAAGCATCAACATCTGACGCAATTATTCGAAGAACGGTCTTCGGAACAAAAACCAAACGAAAGTTGCCGAATTGAGACGATGTTTCTTTCCCGAGTCATTCATCACAGAACTCTTTCCCTTCCTCCCCAGGTCCGTGACGTGGAAGAATGGAGCCCCCCGTAGTCGCCATTTTGGTTGGGCTCCAGCAGTTTTTGAGCAAGATGGCAGTTATTTTTACTACAGTTTGTGACGTCGGCTGGATCTTGGAAAACAGCATGGAGACCACGTGTTCCGGTTGTCTTCGAACAACAAACAGGGCGTCGAACACTGAATAAATGTTTAAAGGAGTAAAACATAGCATCAGGAAACATCTTCCGGAAGAAAACATTGTGTGATTGCTACTGAAGTAGTTTGGGAAACCTCGGCTGCTTATCATGGAACTTAAACCTATTAGATTTGTGATAAGGTTCGCAACTTCCAAGTTCATTGATCCTAACTTTCAAATGAAAGGATGGAAAATAAAATTTCTGCTTAGGTGTTTTGAAGAGCCGAACGAAAAGCAATGGTGGATTTACCAAGCAATTTTACTGTGTGCTTTAACACTGACGGAAGCAGATTAAATATCACCCATGGCAGTGATTTTTTTTAGTATCTTGTTTAAATACTGATTTTAGAAAGTAAAAACTTATTAATATTCTTCTTTTTGAAATCCCAAAACTGGCATCGAGGCCATTGACAGTTTCATTAAAATTCTACAATCTGAAAATCTCCTTTAATTATCGGAAAAATTACCCGCTTTTGACAACTCGTTTGTTTGCCAGATTATTGACTTTTTAGAACTGTTAAATGATCAATATAGGGTGCATTTAAAAACATAACCTTGCTATGCGATACGACTAAAAGACATAAATTCAACTGAATCGTATTAAACAATGTATAAATTACAAAATAAAAGCGGAAGCGAAAATCTTATTACTGAGTTGATGATTGGTAAACGAGACTGGATATTCTGACGGATGAGTTTGAATTCCATCTTAGCATTTTAAAACATTGTTACGGATAATGTATCAAATTAAATTTGAAATATATTTAAAATTAAGAGGAAAAATTGTATGAAAATGAATTTGATATCATTAAAATGGTATTTTTTTCAGTCTTAAACTAATATAAAGACAATTTTTGTGCGATAATTGTTTTGGAAGATGCGAGCATCAGTTTCCCTAGACAGGTCATAATCATTACTTATCTGACGACGTTTAAGTCTATTTGCGTGCTCGATTAAATTTTTTTTTATTTGAAGCATATTTTTTATTTGTGTCTTATTTCTTCTGAATGAATGCACTTTTTAATAAAATTATTAATAATATTTTACAGCTCCATTAATTACTTAAATGATGCGTTGGATTCAATGCAGTCATAAAAACATTCAATGAATCAGTCTGAAATTCGTTTGATGGTTTTGTTTACATCTGATTGTTACTATTCGACAATTAAGTAATAAGCACGATTTCTGTGACAAGAACGTTAACGTTTTATATATATAGAAGTGTTTTAACATTTTCTTATTAGCTCATAGTTCTGTGCTTCTTATTCCATTTGGCCTCTTCAATAAAATACAAAAAAAAAAAAAAAACGTATTAGCTGTGTTACCTTCTAACCGTAAAGATAACGTTTTTCTTTTTTTCTTTTTTTTTCCTTTCAAAATTCCGAAAGGGGAAAGTGTAAAATGAAGTATTGATTCGTTCGTTGTAATGAATTATTCTCTATTTAATAAATTAATATTTATAAATAATTGTCTTTGGAATGAAAATTGAAACCAATAAGTATTAAAATATAACAATATTTTTCAATGTCATTCAACTGCAGCAAACATTTAAGCTTTTTTGTAGATAAATATATGAAAAAATAAGAGAAAATACAATTAATCGAATATATGCTAATTTAAGCACTAAACCTATCATATGGACAGATATTCTGTAAGAAACTGGAAATATTCTGGTATTTGTTTTTTTTTTACTTAAAGAATAATTAGAATAAAGAATAGAAAGAATTCCCGCTAATCTATAATTATAATAAATCTCAATGTGTGTGTGTGTGTGTGTGTGTGTGTGTGTGTGTGTGTGTGTGTGTGTGTGTGTGTGTGTGTGTGTGTGTGTGTATGTGGTGCTCTACAGGCCAGACCGTTTGACCTACAGCTACCAAATTTGGCACGTGTATACCTTGGAAGTCGGGAATGTGCACCTGGGGAATATTTTTTCGAATTTTTAATTAGAATTTTGTTTATTTAAAAATTAAGCGAAATTTTGGCGTGTTTCTGCTATAACTTCCGAAAATATTACCGCACAAAAAAGATTTTTACATCAAGTTAAAGATCAAAAATTTATCTTTTAAATGATACCAATGTTTTAACCTTAAAATTAAATTTCCATTTGTAATGAATTTTTAAATAAATATTTTAACCATATTTTTCAACAATTTTTTTCGTACTAAATAAAAATAAAATTTAAGCTGCACGAGCACGTTTCGCATTCATGGGAAAAAAATTAGCTTTTTTCAACGTGTTGCCATCACATTGATTAAAGCTCCAATTAAAAATAAATTAAATCTTTTTGGAAATGAAATCTGCAAAAATATAATTTTCGGCACGTGTCTGTAGGAAATGAAACAAATATGAAATATTATTTTTTCTAAAAAATAAATTCAAGAAAAATTATTTTATGATCTTTTACACACTCTATATTATTAATCTAATAAATCAGTTTTATCTTAAGGCAAGTTTTGTTTAATATGAACAGGATATCCATTCAAATCAGGGACACACAGCTAATTTGTAAACCTTCAGTAAGACACAGATCTGCTAAAATGGTCTAACTGGAAAATGATTATATTTTATGTAACTTGATTCGATAAATACTCTAATAAATAACGAATTTTTGATTTTACATAAAGCTTCTGCTGTGGAAATCAGGATTAACAAAATGTTCTTGAAACACTAATATTTTAAATAAAAAGAGTTAATTTCCAATCAACTAAATCAATAACTTAAACTGACTGATTTATGAAAATTTGAATATCACTATTCAATAAAAAAAAGGATAATTTTAGATTTTCCATCGATCGTTTCAAAGAAAATACGCCAATCAGAGCGCAGGTTTCTCAAGATTAATTGGCCTTAGATTATGAAAATGTTGAGTTTTTCTGAACTTTTAACATTTAAAACTTCATAAATAAGTCTTAGTTGATTGTGGAAAATAGAAACATTCATTCATTTATTTAAAATTTGGTGAGTCCAGAATATTTCTCAGAATATGATAACTTACTGCATTAAATTTAGACTTCATAATTTTTGAAATATATTTATAGGCTGGAACAAAATATTATTATTGATTTCATTTCAATCCTTTTGAAAGCAAAACTAAAAACTGAATTTTATGCTGAATCTGAGAAATTTTTGTTGAATTATTGTTTGAGATATTGCATAAATTATGAAAAATATTTTTTAGTTCACATAAGACTTAAATACCGAACGATTCTGTTTGCAATACTCATATTCAATAATAGTAATAATAAATAAATTACAATAAAGATGATAAATAAAATAAAAGGCTTGGTTTTATTAAAAAATATCTTTATATTAATTGCTATTTCATCATTTCCACTTTAAATTAAATTTGAAATTTTACCGGAAATGACAACAAATTAGCAAAATATATATAGTAAATTGAACGAAACGATTTAAACAACAGTATAAGTTTGGTATGACTATCAAAATTTGAAGATTTAAAATGTTTTGTTTGAGAATCTATTAAGAGACCAGTTACTTAAAATATTTAATTGAAAATTGTAGCGAGTGGTAATACTGGCGAACCGGCTGGTCGCAAAAGGCGGCTAGTACATAATAAAATTACCGAAACCTAGCTACTATTTTTCATCAGCCACCCTAGGTGATAAATGTTACCATTAGTTTAGATCTGATACTATTAGAACGAAATGAAACAATTATTAGAGAGAATTTTCAGGAACAAAATATGTAGCAAAATATAACAAATTTTCTTTTAACAATTTAAATTTTTCATGATATATAAAACAACTTATCTATAAGGCAATCCAAAATAATTAACAATTATTATTTATTATTATTGAATTTATTTTATTGAATATAAAATTGAACTTCAAAATATTATCACAATGACTTATTCATAAGTATATTCAAGTTCAATTTGAGCTTATAAGAGCGTTATAAATTTAAAAAGAAACGCGTTTAGAAAACAACTAGCACTTATGATAAATGCCTGGATAACGATACTGATAATATTTACGATATTTTCAACCACTTTCTGACTTAAATGCAATCTCACCGCCCTTGCACGCACCGAATTCCTCTTCCACTACCGTTCCTTTCAAAAATAGCCGACTTCATGAGAAGGTTTGAGTTTTAAAATAATGCAGCTCCTCCTCTTTTGCATTATTATGACAGGAGTAGAAACATTGTTTATTGCGAGCTTCTACTTTAAACATTCTAGGGCGGCAGCTCTATGTTAAGCTAATTTTAAGAATTAATTTAAGAATGCCAGCAAACGTCAGAATACTGAGCGGAGTTTTTGACCTAATAATTATACCACCCCCCTTTTATAAGATTTTGGTTTGTAGGCATGGCATGAAGCTACTACCTGATCCCCAATATGCAATTTAAAATGTCGCTCTCTCAGTTACTGAACATCAGGATCAGGAGTGGGTAGACTTACGGGCTACTTCTAACTTTTTCAAGGTGCTGCAGTCCACCCAGTGGTATAGGGCTACAATATTTATTATAACTTAATAATAAATACATAATATGTACTTACTTATATAACTACAAACATAATAAAAATAGCACGATACAAATATAATACTTAAAGAAACAACCACAAATATATAATATAAAATGATGCATTTAATATCAAACATTTCAAAATAAATCATTTTCATCTAAAAGTTCTTAGAGTTAGTAAAACACTTAGGCTACATACAGTCCGTCAATCTTGCATATTTCCGTATATAATAACTAACTGCTTATCTTGCTCTGGATTCTAAATGGTCGTCTGTGAGACGGGAACGATGTGTTGTTTTAATTATATTCATCGTTGAAAATGCAGATTCACACAGGTAGGTAGAGCCAAAGAACGATGATAAATGATGTGCAACTTTTTAAAAAAAAATGTAGATAATTTACTTTATCTATTGGATGTCTAAAGTTATTAGGTTCTGATCTACGTGCTTTTAAAATGATGTCATTTTACATGAGAAAAATTTCGGTTCCCTCAAGAAATAAAGAACATATAATGTTCCATAAAAATGTTTCTTTTCGTATGCGCATCTTAGGTCTTAGTAAAAGTGGTCACTCCAAAATGTCTTGGTTGTCCATCGGTTTAATACCCATTCCTGATCAAGATATTGAGCTAATTTTAATCTATATTAGCAATATCTTTCCTTTACAAGATTATCATATGTGAAGCTGATAATTAATGTATTAGCACCTGGAAGACTAAACTTCGCTCGGCAGTGTTTTTTTTTTTTTTTTTTTTTTGTAAAATCATAAATAATGACCGATTCTGTAGCCTGTTTAAGGTTATATCCGAAATCTGACTGATTTGCAAACGCGGGATCGAACATGAGAAAGATACTTTGGAGTCCAAAGACCTAACCACAACTCCATCTCTACCAGATAACGTGATGTCTTATACAGGTAATGTAAAGCCATATGTCCATATTTAGTTATAAGAAAATAATTTTGTGTGTGTGTGTTAAATCGTGTTTTTCTGGAAAGCATCTATACAGATAAACTTAAAAAGCAAAGCCTTATCTAAACATAAAATTTTTTCCAAATCGTTAGAGCCATTTTCGAGATATATAATATTTA
>JAPMOR010110917.1:484518-516015 GCA_026543865.1 Argiope aurantia | reverse complement strand
AAGAAATGCTCGTTTGAAATTACTAGATGTGCAATCCAATTTAAAACATTACTCACTCAGCTAGCAAATTTCGGAATTGTCACTAATATTTATATTTTACTTTTACAAAATTATCGTATGTAGGGATGCTAAGAGACGGATAACTAATATATCTCGTCCGGATCGTAGCAATTTATATATAGTTAATGGCCAATAAAAGTTGACTTTATGTAGACTGGGAGCTGTTTAATCGCAAATTCATGATACGTCATGTGAACGAGACTTAAATCTAGAAAAAAATATCATGAATCGTAGCAGTTGCCATTTTAAATGTTGTTTCATTTGCTGCTAAAAGCTAAATTCTTTTCAATCATATCATATATCAGTTACCTTCAATTACTTTAGAATTTTATATACAGAGGAATGATTTGAT
The DNA here is from genome assembly GCA_026543865.1 of Argiope aurantia. NCBI lineage: Eukaryota > Metazoa > Arthropoda > Arachnida > Araneae > Araneidae > Argiope > Argiope aurantia. The sequence goes on along the minus strand of JAPMOR010110917.1, from coordinate 515,603 downwards.
CCTTTTTTTGAAGATACTATCTTTACAAAATGACGGTGTGTAGGTGTATCAAGAGACAGATAATTAATATTTCGCATCTGGATCTTAGCAATATACAATACAGCGTAGTTAATGGCCAATTAACTATGTAGCTTCTGCCATAAATTATTTTGACTCTAATTCTTTATGCTTTATATCTGTTACACAGAACAGAACTCCCTCTCGTACCCCCGTATCCGTAACCATTCTGGTCACTAAACGGTTGATGGGCATTTTATTTCTGGGATTTTATTAAATGCCAAAATATCTACAGTAGAAAGAACAAAAATAACTCTATACAGAATTAACAAATTTGTAAGAAATGATAATAAAAGGAAGCAGTTTAAGAGGGAATATTTCACTCACCTTCTTAGCAAAAGCAGAAGGGATCGTAAAAGTAGTGTGTATCCAGCAATACGTGTTGATGATGTTCGAAGGAATGTCATGTCCGTGGATGCAGTCGATGGGGTCACCCACATACTGTTTCGTGGTGACCACTATGCAGAAGGCAAGGAGCACGAGCACGGTGAACGTGTAGTGCAGTCGGAATATTTCATTGTCGATGTGGGTTCGAGCTACTTTCACTAGACTCTTGAGGCTACGTAGGATATCCAGCATGATCGTCAGGATGCCTCACTCATCTCAAGAACAGTCTTCACACCTGAGGATGCCCAACCGGTCGAAGAGTGGTTTCGAATAATCTGTGTTCGATGTCTGTCTGGGAGATTACAAGCATTGAGCTAAAGGCAAAATAAAAATTCGATTACCAGATTAGGAACACTTCCTGTATGAAGATCACACAGCTGCCTTCTCTGATAAATTAATGTAAATCCTTATGAGTGTCAATTTCTTCACAATGATTCCAGAAAAAGTTAATCAGAAAAGGGCAAAGAGATATTTCTTCATTAAATGCTCCACAATTGGTATCTTAAATTCAAATTCATTTAATCACCATCGTTTAGTGATTTATGTAAGGCATTCAGTTAAGAATAGTTTCACTTTAGAAATAATTACTGACCATTTTGTTATTTGTGAAGGAAAAATTAACAATGTTCATAATTGTTCATGGTATTGTATTCTTGATAATTATATCCTAGGTTTAATGCGTCGCTACACAACTTATTTTTCTTCACTGCCACCAAACTTTCATTGTAATTATAAATACGTCAGAACACGAATTGTTTTATTGAGAGTTTGAAACAAATTCTGCTCGCGGAAAGCTTAAGTGAAATGGTTGGTAATTTGCTCGAATCTGCATGATGACACTTGGGCTGGATTCCGCATCAAACATATTTTATTCATCTTCGAGCTTTTCATTGACTTTTTAAATTCAGAACGATTGAGTGTAACAATTCTTCGTCATAAATTGGTGAATCGTTTCTTGGGCAGAAGAAGTGAGGAGTTAATTGGGAATTCCATAAAGCTATGCGAGAATTCATTCGTTGTAAGACCTGAAAATAAATGTTAAATAATATAGAGAACCCATTAACAAAAAATATTTAAAAAATTCTTAAAACAAAAGATTAATTAAAGATTTGTTTGTTTCTACACTAAAACTGCAGTAACAATAATATTCCATTTCAGATATCAAAAGAATAAGTAAGTGATAATACTTCTATTTTGTTTCACACTCTGTGAAAAAGTAGATAGGCAATAGACTTTTGTTTGAATTTAAATAACTTTTTAACTTTTTTCCTGACAAAGAAGACAATTTAAGAATTCATGTTACAAAAAAAAAAGTTAATGCTAGAAATGAGAATTTCAAAAATTAAGTATTAATTATAGCAGAAATAATTTATACTATTATTGTTTCAAAGTCTACTCTGAATAATGTTTCAAACTATTTTCTACCAAAATATATTCGATGAAATGGCACTTCAAGGATATTTTTCACTCTAAAAAGGATATTTTTCTTCAAGGATATTTTTCACTCTCAAAAGCAACATTTTCAAATGACCATGGCAAAACTCGCACATTTTCGACAAAATAAAAAAAGAAAGTTTTAACTTCACAGGCATTGTGAATGAATATTGCTGAGGCTCCTTTTTCTTCTCCGCCTAATTCTAATCCATAAAGGCAAGTTCATAATTCAACAATTCAACATAATTTCTATATTTAAAGAATCCTCGTTTTCTCTCTGTACCAAATTATTAACCAAACCGATACTTCTATTCCCTCATTTGTCAAATTCAAAAATATTCTCTGTTTTGTAATAATGTCAGTAACATTGAGAACCTCCAGAACCATCTAAATTAATATTTTTTCATTTAAGAATGCAAAAGAACTTTCATTTGTTAGCTTGGCATGCGTTTTTTCGGTTAAGAGGGTATTAGTGGGGTCAAAGGATTGGTCCTTCAATATGCTTTTGACAACGCTGGGTGCTGCATTCGCTTTTTAGAAAGATATGCATGTGCTCGACCCTTTTATATAGTTCGAAGCTGTTTGGCTTGATTCGCAAGAAAGCCCTGTTTGAAATCAACCTTTATTATATCTTCTTTATTAAGTTCATGGAACATATTTCTTACTTTTTTTTAAATTTATATAAGTCTGGTTTTTGAAAAAGTTCTCTAAGTATTCGAAATAGATAACAAAATTGACAAACGAAATGACAAAATTGGTTTTTTTTCGACAAAAGAAATTAAAAATAATCCACTCTTGCCCTTTTACTTGCAGTACGATCTAAAAATTCCAAATTGTTACCAAATGTCCTTTTGTTTTTTATGCACTTAAAATATGCTCATTTTTTAATTAATATTTGTAGTAAATGCTTAATTAATTTTTATCTATATCAAAAAATATAACTCAACTTAAAAATCCAATACTTAGAGCAAAATTTTAAAAAAAATACTGTAACTCTTTTTTTTATACGAAGTATAATTATGACTGTGACTCGTTAGCTGCTTTCATCTCCTTAGTCCTCCCTGTATTTTTTTATCCTTTTTTTAAGCAGAACTAATAAAAATAATAAAGCAAATTTAATATAATTTATAAACCGTTAGTACATTTTGTGCTATCAAAACCGATCACAGAATAAAAACGAGATTTAATTTTATCAAACAATAGAACCACTGTGCGTGAGTACGTGTGTGTCACGTTTGCGTGTGCGTGTGCATGTGCGGTGTTGTACTAGACGAGTGCTTGTGGGATGAGTTAAGTTAAATGAAATTAAATCCATAACATTGTGACTAAGGAGTTTAAATAAAGGTTGTTTATTTGCATTAAAAATAGAAATAATATAAAAATGTTTAATTTGTTTGTTTCTAAAATTTAAAAAAACGTAAAAATTTGTTCTTTTAATTGTTATAAAATATCACCAAAAATTTTATTTCTATAGAAACATTGTAAATGTTGTCATCAATAAACATAAAACACAAGTTTAAACTGCAATCTTAGTTACACGCGTGAAAATTAATTTTAATTTTACCATTACTGATTGAATAAATTCTAATCTGATTGAATTATAATGTTAGCCTCTTTACAACAAGATTCATTTTCATTTCATTCAGAAAATTTTAACCGGTACTTCTCATTTTATTTTTAATAAGGTCAGGAAATTTCCTTTATTGCTTTGAAATTTTGGAAAGGTTTATTATAATACCAAGGTATTTTTTTTCATGTTCCTTTTAATAAGCTTTGCAGAAAAGTGACCCGTTTTTGCACTTATACATTTGATGAAAAATGACATATCTCCTTTATCATTTATTAAGAATATGCGGACAGCTGTTAATTATGATTTCCAAGTTCTATAATATTTATCTGTGGTCAAACTTATTTACGTATCGTGATTTCTATTTCGTGAAATGGATTTTCTTTACTCTGAAGCTTGAGCGTGCAATTAGGAAATGATTCTTACCATTACATAATTGCTCAACCAGCAAAAGTGATCTCAATAAAGCGTCTCGCATACTCTCTAATAAAGGTGTTATCCGAGAAAACACCTTATATCAGCGTTTCTCAACCTTTCAGTATTCGCGGCCCAGTTTTCAATCATAATTTTCATCTCGCCCCCCCCCACTTACAATTAAATGATACAACAATAATGTAAATTGAATATTTTGTATTCTGTTTTTAAATTATTTTTAACTAACTGCCAAAAGAAAAAGAGTAAAAGTGAGCTAAGATTGGCGAAAAACCACATCTGGCATTTTGCAAAGCGGGCAGTGAACAGGTGAAGCAAATGAAAGAGGCGGAAATTCAAATACTATATTTTAAATGAAAGATAGGGATAATGGGATAAAGATAAGGAGATAACGTTAAAAGAATATGAAAATAGAAAAATCCGTTAATGAAAGTTAATCTAGAAGGGGTGAGCTAAATTTAGAAACTGGGAATACATTTTTTCGAATAATAAAAGAAATAAAACAGAAGCATGACTAAACAAAAGAGAAAAAATAGGTAATGTTTGTGGAAGGGAATCCACACGACCGATGTCGTCTCGAGCATGCGCGGAGCAAATGTTTTCTCATAGAAAGAAGGAAAATGTTCGATAACGCAAGTTTCAATTCCAGCCAGTCTCATTCGAGTCGATCCGTCTATCGCCATCGAATCTATCGTGAATGTGTATGTTATATGTGTTTTCGCGTTAATTGCAATTCACCATATTAAATATTTACGGCAGCAGATTTATGCAGACTCGTGGATAAATTTTTAAGCGGAAGTAAGCAACCATTAGACGACAGTCAAGCATCAAAAAGTACACAGACGAGCGTGGTTCCGAAAATAAAATCAAGAAAATATTTTCAAGAATACTTAAATTTTGAGTTTACCAGTACTGAAGTGAATTAAGAAGAAAGGCCCCTGTGTATCATTTGCTCAAAAATATTGGCCGCAGGCAGCATGAAACCAATAAACTTAAACGAAATTTGGAAACGCTTCATAGTGAGTACGTCATATAATCATATATATCAATTAAAATCATATAAAAAGCAAAAATCCTTTTTTAAATAAACTTTGTCTGTGAATCAAAAAGCTTTAATTGCATCTTACAAAGTTTCATATAAAATAGCATGACGTAAAAAACCTCACACCATTGTTGAAGAGCCTATTTTGCCAGTAACAATTGAGATTGTAGAAACTATGTTTGGAGATAATTTTTCAAAACAATTGCAGTCCGTACCTCTTTCAAATGATACTGTTGCTCGTCGAATTGGTGATATAGCTGAAGATGTACAGTGTCAGCTTTTCTCGAAGTTGCGTGACAAATTGTTTTCAATACAGCTTGATGAAGCAACAGATAGTAATAAAGATTCTCATTTAATTGCCTATGTTCGATTTTGTGATAATATGTCAGTAGTAGAAAAACTACTTTTCTGCAAACCAATAGAACGCAAATCAACGGCCCTCTCATTATTTACTATTTTAAATGACAAACATAGAATGGAAAAATGGCGTCGGAATATGTACCGATGGTGCTCGTTCAATGTCAGGAAGATTCCAAGGCATACAAGCACTTCTAAAACAAAGATCGAATCAGTGCGTCTGGACACATTGCATGATCCACATAGAAACTTTGGCTTCGAAGGAAATGATTCCTGGTCAGATTATTCTGTTAACTACTGTTGTAACCGTAGTAAATTATATAAAAATGAGGCCCCCTGAAATCGAGAATCTTTTCCGCACTTTGTAAAGACATGGGTTCAGTACTTTCAGCGTTACTATTTTATTGCGAGGCAAGATGGTTATCACGTGGGAAATTTTTTAAACGTGTATATTAAGCGAAGAAATCGCCATTTTCCTAGAAGAAGAAAACAGACCGGAAGCCGAGAATTTTCGTGATGATTTATTTGTGATAAAATTGAGCTACTTAGTCGACATATTCGGAAATTAAATAACTTGAATCTTCAACTCCAAGGGGCAAATACACATATGTTGGATACGAGTGATAAAGTTAATGACTTTTGCAGAAAATTGGAATTGTGGAGCAGAAATTTAAAGCAAAGAAATCTAACAATGTTTGTAAATGTGGATGATTGTACTAAAACTTACAAGGCTGAAAAAGAACATGTAAAAGTTGTTTGTATAACCATTGAAAATCATTTAGCCATGCTGGCAAATAATTTTAAAAAGTATTTTCTTGCTGAAGACAAACTGATAGCAAGTTACGAGTGAGTTAGCGATCCATTTCATAAGACTCCTGAAGGACTCTCAATTGATGAGAAAGAAAAATTCATAGACTTCACGACAAATGGCGAAACCAAAAGACTATTTAGTAATAAATCACTATTTTAATTTTGGGCAGGAGTAGAGGATGATTTTTCTACACGAAAAACAAAGACATTTTGTATTCTATTTCCATTTTCAACATCCTACCTTTGGGAAACTGGATTTTCTGCTGTAGCTTCTTTGAAGACAAAATATAGATCTCGGTAGAACTGAGAGTGGCTATTTCTAATATTTAGCCTTCCTTCGAAAAACTTTGCTCTGCAAGACAGGTCCCAGGAAGTTACTAATAATTATTAAATTTGTTTTCATTTGGTATGTTTTGATTAAGTAAGTTTTGATTTAGTAAGTTGTGTTACTCTAATAAGTTATTAAATATGTCGAAATGTATTTTTTTCTATGTGTATGTGTGCTTTCCTTTCAGTCAGTTAATCATTTTTTTTAATAATATTTTGTCTTTGATATTCTCGCGCCCCCCTCTAGTGTGCTCGCTCCCCCCTAGGGGAACGCGCCCCACAGGTTGAGAATAGCTGCCTTACATGGCACTGGCATACAATAGTTACGAAATATGAATCGTTGGTGTGAATTTAGCATTTTTCTTGAATCTTTGGCAAGTTTTATAGCGATCAATCCCTGGTTTGCGGTTAATAGTGTCCGAAAACCGGTTAGACACGTTTTTCCCAATCAAAACAAAAAAAATGACACATAATTACATTTGCAGACACAAAATAACATATCAGATTTAAGTCCTTTATGCATTTTTCAATTATCGCTTTTGCATTTTTCTGAAAGTACAGGCCGACAGATGGTCAGCTTCTTGTTGAATTTGGCTTAAAATTTGATAGATGTATACAATATAGATGTTAAATCTGTATACTGAATTTTATATATCTAACTGTCTTTGCTTTGCAGTTCTTGTGTTAAATTATTTTCGAACAACCAGACAGACAAGCTTTCTTTAAATAGATTTGCTTAAAATTTGATTAAAATCTCCAAATGGTGTAAAGACAAAACATCAAATTCCATCCATCTAACTAGAAGTGCTTTTGAGTTTCTTTTTTTCGTAAACAGACAGAATGCCACAAATGTGTTTTTCGAACTCAGGGTGGTTTAAAACGTGGATTCCTCAAAATCTCGATTTGGAATTTTTTTGATGATTACAATATTTTTTTATATATCCTATACGAGAAAGTAAAAAAGTTAGAAAAAAATAATACTGTCAGCGGGATCAGAAGCAAGAAAAATCAAATTTGTGATGACTTAATTGGCCATGAATTCCAAATTATAAAATGTTGGTGCCATTCAGTCAGCTGGAAGAATTCAATTCATATTTGATTATTTCCACTATAATACAAAATTAAAACCAAACTTCAAGATACTATTAAAATATACGCAGGGGCCGTTGAGGCATGGTAATAAGGTCTCAGCTTTGGGGCCAGAAATTTCTTTACTCAGAACCCGGTTCCATCAGAGAACAGCCGTGCAAGTAGGTCTAGTACACGCCAAATGTTTGAGGTCAAATGCATTCCCTTTTATGTGGCTTGGAAGGTGAGAGGACGCCATCACAGGTGTTGTCCTCGCCATCTAGCTGGGGATCAAGATTATGAGGTACATCACAAAATAGCTCTAGAGTCATTCCACTTAACAGGACGCTAATATAAATAAAAATATATACATGAGGATCAAGAGAAGATTACTGACACTGACTTGAACTGTGTTGGGCTGCATGTCAGATACATCAGCTTTTTCTTTTCTTTCCTATTTTCTTCTGGCTTAGAATTGGCGGTTTCGTATCAACTGGTTAGAGCAAAAAATATCACTGAATAAAGGCGTCTGGAACTGTGTACAAGCCAATCATAGTCATTATCTTAAAATATTCTTCTTTTATTTGTTCAATTAACAAAAATCCAGGCCCAAAAACAAATTCATCGCGAAATCGAACAAGAAAAAAAAATCAAGAAATACGTTGAATGTAAACTCTTTCAGAATTATTTAAATCTCGCTTCGAAGTTTTATTCACAGAAAAAGCAAAAATAAACAAATAAATAAAAGGTGAGGTGAGAAACAGATAAGTAAAAGGTGAGGGGGGAAAGAAACAGTGAAGGGGGATTCATTCCTCCCTTACCTTGGCAACCATCTCGCCCGAAAAGTGTCACATCAAAAGAAGAGATCTCGTGCATAATTATAGCGCTCATTTCCGGAAAGGTGTTCCTCTCTGAGGACTTATCACCTTGGCTTGGCAGATTGATGCCAGTTGGGGGTTTGCACCCACAACAATTCGCCAAGATTGCGGAAGTGAAATCCGTTTATTTCTCCACGATGACATAATCAACCAAGAAATCTGTTTTAATTACAACGAAGCCTTAACAAACATTATTTTTCCGAAAACTTCTCTCGTTTTTTTTTCCTTCGGAATTTCGAAAAAGTTTTTATTCGTATTTATTATGGACAGCAGCATATCTTTTTATATATATGAAAAATTATTTATAATTAAAAACTGGAGAATTAAATTGTTTGTTCCATTTATACGAAGTATTTCAAATAATTTCCGATGAAATATAATCTCAATATTTAATTAGAAATTAGAATGTTGTTTCTCATTAATCATATTTTTTATCAAATCAAAATCATGAATTATAGCCCCCATTCAAATTTAGATTTACATATTGTTTTACAATAAATGTTAATTATCTTTTATTCACTTTTAAAAATGATTTAATTTATATTAATTTATAATTTATTACAGGCTATAATAATCCCACAGAACAAGAACGTCAAACTCAAAAACTTGCATGGATTAGATAAACAATGTCTAAATTCATGAAAGGGGAAAAAACTACTAAAGAAACATACGCTTTTCAAAACAATAGAGAAATTTCCTTCCGATCTACTGCCGTCTTTCCTATTTTGAGGGATATCTTATCCGCAGGGATTCATTTCAAATCTGATCCAAGATGAAAGTCGGTAATTCTGATAGACTCATTTCCCTATATATGTGAAAATCACTGTTCGCACCAGTAAGTACTTCTTAATATTTAAATAATATTATTTGCCAAAGTCCGAGTACTCAAAATTTTGTTGGAAAATATTTGAAAAATTCTGGTATTCCAACTTCATTGAATTTTTACCTCGATATAGTAAGCATGAACATTCGCTTCAGAAAAATTATAAAAATCGCTGATTGAAAAGATTTGTGATTTGACTTGTGAAATTATGTTAAAAATTTTTTTGCAATCCGTTATATTTGCTGGGCGACAAGTTAATGATAAGAGTATGCTCTATCATAGAATATATTCAGTTCCAGACCGAAGAAAGTATCCGATTTCAACGAAAATCACCCATTCTTGCTCGTTTAGGTAAGGTAGAATAGGCATATGCCTGAAGCATTTGAAGCGAGGAAAGCCGTAAACAGATAAAATAATGTTATTGTCCTAATTGCTAAATCAATCAATCTGTAAAACAATACAATCTTTATAAATAAAAAAGTATTCGAATATGGTTGACACTTTGTGAAATACAATTGATCAAGTTCCTATCTGTTTCCTTATATTCACTTAGTTATTACAATAATTATGAACAACGAGCATCCATTTAAATATAGTTGCGCACTGTTCGCCTCATTATCCCGAGGCAGGAATTTTTCGACGATTGCACTTCGCTAACACCTTGCTTGTACTCCTTAATTCTGCGAATAATCTCGTTTCACCCCGTTCCTAAATATAAATATCTGCTCCTTTCATCTCTCTTGTCGTATTTTTTTTTTTTTTTGATGAAATAAACGCTTTTTTACACATACGCAAAAGCACGAATGAGTTTCGAATCTGAGAATGAACAATACAAATATTGATTTCACGTTGTCATGAGTCATAATAAATAATTAAATGAAATATATTTTTACGAAGTCATTAAAAGAAAAAAGATGTCTAAAATAAATCATTAACTTGTTGAGTGTTGAAAAAAATGTGTTGAAATGAGATTCTAAATCAACCATTTTATTAAAAGAAGGACCTTATAATGTGTTTTACCTAAAGTAGTAAAATATCTAAATCCGCAACTAAATTTAGGAAAAATACCCTTTTGAGACTATATAAGCTCTGAATGCGCTCTCATGCCCTTTTTTCTTGTTTTCTTCTCTGCCTTTGATGAATATGTCTTTCCTGGTTATGAATTTTGCGATTAATTTTTGAAAGCTGCTAAAAATTGAAAAAGAATAAATAAGCATTCCACGCCTGATCATTTACAGAAGCAATATTATATACGATAGCTGATGCAGGTGATTTTTTTAATTTCGAAGTACCATAAAAAAAAGGTCAAGAACGAAATGAATTTATAACTATAAGTTATATATAATCATGATTATTTTTAGCATATTCATCGTGAGGATTCAGGTATATATTTCTTTCAAGCTCCGCATCAGTCATTTTGGCATCCAAGCAGATTCTTCAATTCAGGGAAGGACTGAAAATTAATCTGTTCTAAACCGCATTCTCCATGAAAGGGGATAAGGGCGCAATGGAAGACCTTATTCAACGAGTTGATTAAGTAGTTCGAAAAAAACCGTGGATGCTGAAATCCTTGGTAACGAGTTAGAGGACCAAGATGCCAAAATTGTGCTTTATAAGGTTGAATGATTGGGCATTCCCGCTCCAAGTGTTTTCCTTAATACGAAAATTCAAGAAACTTCCAGAATAATGAGAAGCTTAAAAGGAATGTTTAGGCCCATCTGACAAAGTGGTCTATTGATATGATAAATCCATGAATCTTAAGGCAATGTCGAAAAGTAACTGCATTTATTCTTAATTTTTGGTAATCCATTTTGTTCTCTACACGTGTCTTTTAATGGTCTACCGAAAGTTTGGAAAAAAACCATCCTTTGCATATATTTACTCCAACAAAATAAATAAACAACAATGCATTTATCACTGCTTTGACACCCATGCATTGTTTGTAGCGTTTTCCTGGGGAAAAAATTGGGGAAAAAGACAAAAATATCTGCGTTGTTTAAAATTGTCAGTTTCGAACCTAATATAAACCGCTAGCAAGGCAAAGAGGGGAGGGGGTGCAACTGTTAAATTGATGACAGCGGTAAGATCTGTTGTCTAGAAATACAAAAGATTCCTGGAGAAAAGCATTTGCAGATCTGCTATTTAGATAAAAACACGAAAATATCTCGCGGTGGAAGACTTCTGAAAATTGAAAGGTTCCTTCCTCGTCAGCGAAAACAAAAGATTTTCTAAACTAGGAAAATGAAGGGTGTCGAAAGATTTGCTGTTCCGGAAAGAACATAAAGTTTCCTGAGTTTAAAAGAGTGGAAAATGCTGAAAGATACCCTGCGTAAAAGTGAGCACGAATGTGGCTTTTGAATTTTAAAGTACTAAAAATTATTGGGTGGTAAATATGGTCGTCTATAGTAATCAAAGAATGGGAAATGATGAAAATAATAGTTAATAAGGCAGGTTATATATTCTGTAAGGTGCGTTTTCTCATCGCTTCTCGCAACAATAGTTCAGAAGACTGATTATCTTTTCTTTAAAGTACCTTTTCTTTAAAGTAACTTTGTTAATTTCTCAGAATTGTGAAAAATGTATGTAACTGCCTCCAAAATTCTGTACACAAAGAAAAGTTCTCCAAAACTATAAAGTGAGTGTGCGTTCCCGAATATTCAATATCTGTCAGCATTCAGCAATCAGAGGGAAAAATAATCATAGAACATTACTTGTCCCTCGGCATACGAATTTACTTAGCTTCTTAATTAGATGATATATCCTATCTGGGACATTTATAGTTATTTTTATTGATATAATAATATAAAGAGCGTTTTATATATTGGAAGGGAATTTTGTTCTTCCAATTACTTAATGCTTTCATTTAATTGCAGATTTAAAATTAAAAATTCAGAAATTCAATGCGCAAGTCATATGCGAACATCGGTCATCAGTCACTGTATGCGACAGTTGACTAGAACTGGACAAGGCACTGTGGTTTGTGAATCAGCAGAAGTATCAACTATTGTTACAACCACTAGGATTACTCTCCTCTCGAATTTCTCGTATATTTACACAATATACACGTTTTGTATTTATCTTCGTAGTTTGTAATGAAGAAAAATTGGTATATATTTTGGATCTTATCTCAAAAATTAGTTGGATCCAAATTTAATATCTTTCTACAGAAAGAAAGATCATTCATCTCGCTGTTTGCTCGACAGACATGGATTTGATACAAATATAAAACTTGGATGATAAAATATTCCTCCGACATACACCTACAAAAAATTTACAAACTCATTAAGTCATCTTGTTCTTGTGTTTAAAGACAGAGAATGAGAAGAAAATTCTTTTGAAGAATTCCGTCAACCTTTTGACACATTTCTATAATTTTGTTCAAGCCATGAATCAAATTTCATTCGTCTGAGGAGTTCCGTTTGTAAATTGCCATACTGTCAAACAAATAAAATTTCAAACGTCATTTTCTTTTTCGATCTTAGAGACTTCTAACTTGAAGTTTCAATATATTCTCGAGTGCTTTTTTTTATGAATATAGTAGTAAGGCTATATCATTACATTATATTTGTACTTTGTACATAAGAAGAGAGTGAGTTCTCTTCGAGAAAAAAAAAAGACATTATCATGTTAAACAAAATTTCAATAAAAAGTAACTTTTTATATCTGCGAAAGAAAAATTATTTTGCTAGATTGCAAATGGAAAAATGAATGTATTAATTCTGTTAATTTCCATTTACGTAACAAGGAAACGGAATTTGTAATTATAAATTGAGAAATATTTGCAGATCAATAGTTTGAATGTCTTTTATTGGCAAAACGATTATTTGACGAAACAGTATCATAATTTTCCCAGTGATATATTCATTAAGCTCTATATTTTCTACTCCGAGGAAAAATGTTGAAATAAATTATAATGAAGCTGACAGCAAAAGAACACGCTACATAAATAATTCATAACATAAGGAAAATTAAACTATAAAATTAAATGTTTGAGAAACAGAACATGCTTTATTCAGTGGCATTTAAAAGTTTTCTGAAAATAATATGAGCTTTCATTCTCCGTTATTAAATTTGTCTTTTTTAGCCCGCTGACAGTTATCTATCAGCGATTTAAGCCGAGTGAGCGTTTCCTGTTTTTTCAGTAGCGCCAACTAGGCCCAAGAGTACTTAGCTACTTCATGCATCACATTCGCTTGCACAACCCCTTTTTAAAGGAGGGCACATTCATACACCTCACAGGTAGAACATAGAAGAAGAGCAATCATGCCCGAACCGTGACTCGAACCCGGGACGCCCTGGTCATGGGGTAGGCTCGCTACCGCTATGCCAGATTCCGGAATTAAATTTATTCTTTCAGATGAAACAGGTAGAACAAATTTGCGGACAAAATTTTTCTGTATTAATTTTTTTTTAATTATGAAGGAATGCATGAAAAATAATTTAAGAATGCACTTACAGTAGAAACGAAAAAAAAAACATTACTTAAATTCGGGACTTACTCGAAAAGATCTACACCGAAATCATACATGCGAATATAACAAAAAAATGAAATATCGCAAAAATTCATTCTTCAAATTGGAAAATTCATCGGCATTCTTGTAACTAAAGATAAATTCTGTCGTCAAAACATTTATAAAATCAAGAAACGCTTGGTTTCAGAAGAGCCGTCTTGATGAATTTCCGAGATCACTCATTTGATTCCCATTAAGTTTCTCATTTCCTTCGTGATAATCAGATGAACGGCTTTTGGCTAAGCACCAGGAGTTAAGCCTCTACCTTTAATCTCGCTTACATAATTAACATGGAAACACTTCGCAACTTTTGACAGAAATATTCATCGCACCTGGGATAAATCAAAATAATTCACAAACAAATCGAAAGATTGAATGGAAATTTAATAAATGAAAGATTCAACAGAAATGTATTGATTGATCATCAAATTAATTCGATGGAAATACATTATACTGGAAAACACTCAGAGAATTATTTTCATAATTATTTCATAATTTCATTTCATATTTATTCTAAATAGTTTGTGGGGAAGTAAAATGTAATTAGTTATAAGTAAAATAGGTAAAAGCAGATTTTCAATAAAAGCCTTTATCGCTCTTTTTTTGGTAATTAATACTGTATTTATAAGAATTTGTGTGTAAGAAAAGAAACTTCTACAAACCTCTTCCTCACATCACCAAATATATAAAAAGAAAATACTCCTAAAATTATGCATATATATCCTCATATTCTACATTGACTTTATGTGGACATTTGGAAAAGAGCCTGCTGAAGCTCGTTCTGAGCATCTGAACACAGCTCATAGTAGCGAGATTTATTTCTGACAGCCTTGGTGCAGGCTCAAAACGGACATTCATTTAATAATCAATCCTTTCACATAACTGATGGATATCTACTAGAGGTATTTTTTACCGGAAAAATACCAACAAACTACCCAAATGCACTTATATAATGAATATTTTTAGAATAACAGGAGGTGTGTTATTTTCTTATTATTTTTATTGCGGAAGTATAAAATTTTTTTCCTTACTTAAAAACTTTTTTCGCCCTTATTTATGATGGACGATGTTGCCAATATTTAAGAATCATTCAAAAAGACAATGTCGATAGTTGGGTTGGTTCTATCATATTCAGAAACTAGTGAAATAGTCTCATGAACAAATTTTTGAACCGATGACAAAAGTAAATGGAGCAGAAACTTGATTACTCAAAGAAAAATAGGTTAAGATTTTCCAACCTTTTCTGGTTTTGACAACGTTAAGGAAACATTATTTTTTGCACATCAATCATCCTCTCTCTTCTTTTACCATGGCAATAATTGACAAAAGTCAGCTCGAATACAAAGCCTGTCTATGATGTTTCTTCACTTCATAATGTCAAAATAAATATTACATAAGGTATTCGAAAAGTATCTATGGATTATAAAATTATTAAAAGAAATTAAAGTATGCAATTTCGATTCCTTTTGTAGTTGTAAAAGCAGATTTTATGTCGGTTTTTCTCAGGACAACCAATTAAAACTAGATCTATCAATAGGACATATACACTTTGGAGGATGGAGTATTGGATACATAGCAGCACTTATTTGAAAATTGAGTTAAAACTTCAGAGAACTTTTGGTTCTCGAAAATATTATTGCTGAATAATTATTTTAACATCGTTTTTAAAGTTAAATAAATTATCGTTTTACTGTTTACATTTTAACTGTCATGGAAATTTTTAATTATTTTAATTTAGACAAAAGAATTTCGTACATTTATATATATTGATATATTTTACTTGATAGATTTAACATGTGTCGTCCCGAATAACAGCGAAAGTATCGAGGAATCGAGTTTCGATTCCGATCCTCCAGTCAAGAATTCATTTTAATGCAAAGCTTCCTGAGATTACATGAAATAGAATCCAGAAATAATATTTGGGAGCATTTTGAACCATGGTCAGACCATTTTCATATTATGACATCATGTCAAACAGCGTCTGTTTCATCGTTAAGAAAAGTTGTTGCAATTTTGAACTGTCCTTTAGTAGGAAAAACAGATTACGATATTCAATAAAGAAATTAAAGTAAATTTTGTGCTTTCATAAAGTGCCCTAGAAATCTCACTGAGAAATGTAAGGATTTTATACGAAATCCAAAATAATAATAATCAATAATTTTCTCAAAATGTAACTTATTTTAAAATTTTGTAAGAAGAAAACAGGAATAGATATAGGAGAATAAAGAAATGATTTTATTAATTTGATTCCACGAAAAACAGATTTTATCACTATTTCTTCAATATGATTTCTTCACCTTAATTATATTCAGGGTGGGTTTGGAGTTTATCCTCAGAATTTTTTTTTCTTTAAAGGGTATTTATAAAATGAATTCCAGAAATAATTTATAATTTTTTTCGACATCAAAAGATAATGGTATTCAAATTTTGCTTCAAAAACACTTTGCTGTGTCCATCAATGACAATACAAGCATTGGACAGAGTAAAATGGAATGTGAGAGCTAATTATATTTAAACAAATTTAAGAAAGTTTGCTGCTTTTATTTACTAAAATTAGCCAAAAAAGTCATGCTTATAAAAAATAATTCTTCTAAAATTAATTTTATTAAATTATATCAATCTTTTTTAAAATATTTTTGAATATGAATTTTTAGCAGAAAGTAAAAAAATATTGTATGTGAGGGACATTCTCTCAAGTCGGCACCAGGTCATTAAAATCCATTAAAATCAAGTCATTAAAATCCATGATGCCCTCTAGTGCGAGACGTCTGTTCATTTTATTATCCCCCGAGGTTTTGAAGTTAATGCATGCATTCATTTTCTCTTACAGTTAGGTATATGCAAAACGGATTGTAGAATAAAGGAACGGAGTTTGATACAAGATTTTCGGAGTTGAACGATCTGGGAATAATGAAAGCCGAAAATGTCCCATAATAAAAGCTAAGACATCTTTAGAGAAATAACTTAAAAATATTGAACACAGCATGCAGTAAAAGATTTGGCTTCATGCAGTTCCACTCACCTCGCAATCATGTCTTATCTCAGACCGCCAAGCAGGAAAGGAAAGGATGCGACCAGCAAGACAAGACAATCCTTCAAGGTGCTTAACTCGGCGAGAGAAACCCTGGGCACACACCTTTCTGCCGTCGAATCTCGTCTGCTCTGTGGCAACATCGTCTTTTTGGGGGCAAGTGGAAAATTTGAAAGAGAGAGAGCGAGAGGAGATATATTTTTAGAAGTTCGGCTACCATGTAGCTCCTTGAAGAGGAAGGCGCAGATTTAAGAGGCACCCACAGATTGCTGCAGGAATCTTCGTCGGTGGCTGGCGTTGTTCAACAAAGTGCCGACCCTCTGTTCTGCTGAGTGGAATCGATAGGGCAGCATTTTCTGTCCAAAACAAACTTCCGTCGTTGCTTCGGTGTCAGTATCGACAGTTCAAGGTTTGCAGTGTAAATCAGGTGTGGGCTCAAAATAAGAGTTGCTGTTTTGCAGAAAGGTTTGCTGATTTAACTTGCAGCAAAAAAGATCTGCATGGCTAAACAATCTTTCTTTGGGTTTGTATTGGCATCGTTTGGGAGGTCAGAATTATTTTTCTGTTGGTGAAACCTCCTGTAGCTATTGTTATGAGAGCTGATGGTAAAAAAAAAAAAAAAAAAAAAAAATGGGAAGAGGGGTGGAATTAAAGTAAATTTTACAATGAACAGAAGGACAGCAACATTTTATTTGCTTTTTTTATTATTCTTATTAGCATAGGATTCAAAATTCAGTTTGAACATGTTATGTAGTATTTAGAAAGCTTTTTTTTCTTGCAATGTTCTTTAAACAAATAACTGACGGAACTTTACTGACAATAATTATAAAATTCTTGTATAACCCTGTGCTTTTGATTATGTAACTTTAATAATAATAAGTAATAACAGTAAAAAGCAATGGAAAATAATTGCTATTAAATTTTTAAAAATGAGGCATTATGT
Source organism: Argiope aurantia (assembly GCA_026543865.1). Lineage (NCBI taxonomy): Eukaryota > Metazoa > Arthropoda > Arachnida > Araneae > Araneidae > Argiope > Argiope aurantia. The sequence goes on along the minus strand of JAPMOR010110917.1, from coordinate 497,936 downwards.
TATAAAATCTACTTTTGTTACCAATAGCGTTTAAATGAAATACACACAGAATGACTAGCATTTTCAGTTTAGATACCAAAAGGAAAAGGAAATTTTCATTTAACTCTATTAGGCACTTCAATTTAGACAAATAATTTTTGCCATTTTTTTCTTATATTTCTTTTCTATTTATCTGGAATCAATGCTTTAATATAATTTAAATAGAACCAGTTTTCAATTTCGAATGTAAGAATGTTTCAAATTTAAGAAATAAAAATGCGCATTTCTTCTTACTATAGATTAACCTTTTGAGGACAGCCCACAAGGAACTTGCGATTAGCCGATATTTCCAAGACCACGTGGTTGCTCAAAGAAAACTTAATTTTTCTAGTTAAACCAATCTGCACAAAAAATTCATAAAAATTTAAATTTATATATATAAATATATATTATATAAATAATAATAGATAATGATAATCAATAAATCATAAATTTAATTTAATTTAAAAATAATAAATTACCCCCAATTAAAATAGTATAAAACTACAATAACCGAAGAAGAAAAAATTTAATATGACATTCCAAGCTAATGTCAGTCGAGACTTAAAGCAACAAGAGTCGTCTCATGTGACAATCGGGCAAAAGCGTGACAAGCAGCTGACACACCCAGTGACAGCCTATTTCGAAGAGAAAACAAAAACAACTCCCTTCGTTTCTAGTTGTCCGGCAAAGTAAAATGAATGGAATCGGTAATGGAAATCTTACTATTTTTTCCAACTTCATTCTGAATTCATTCGATCACAATTAGCAAAATTCATTATTAGATTTCAGAGAGTTTGAAAAATATGTAAACCAATTTGGGAAAAGTTTTAATCATTAAAGAAAACAAGAAAATTATTATTTAGTTTATCATATTAACAATTTTAAAACTCTCTAAATCAAGATAAAATACAGCAAAATGATAAATTTCTTAAAAGCTGGAAGATACAGAAGATTAATAGTATTTATGCAAGTCATTCTAATAATATTCAGCCAATAAAGAAAGATTCCTTGTCCATTAAACTTTTTTCTGGGATTGTCTTGTTAGTTTTGGCACTCTTTCATAAGAATAAGAAAATACCATCGTCTCCTAAACAAGAAGCACTATTTACTTATAATTCAAACAATTTTTTTATATCTTCGCCATGCACTCATAAATCCTAGAGACGATATCTGACCTCGATAATATTCGATCTTGCTCATCTTTAGAGAAGGATTAAACAATTACTCGTACTAAAATGCTTAAGAATATTTGAAAGTTCATCTTTTTTTTTCTTTGCGAAAAAACAAATGTAAGGGTTCTGGATAACGAGATTATTTGAAATGCTAATTATCACTGTTTGTATTCACCCAATTAATTCCCAAAATATAAAATTTACGTTTTTACTGGACAAAACAGAACTAGATGAAAAAATAAATCATCTGAAACTGTAGTTCAGAAAAATATATAAAATATATATAATGAATGGTATTCTTACAGAAATTAATGCTTGAATCCAATTTTGGAATTCGTTTAAAAGCCCTTCCATTTCCAAATCTAATTAAGGCAAATAATTAAGAATTCATATTAATGATCAAAATCAAAAACCCTGAATATAATCAAAAATCCTGAAAACTAAAATGGAGAAAAAATCGACATTATTATAAATAATACATTATATATATATATATATATATATATATACGCGTGAAATGCTACAATCTATTGTGGGAAGTGAGAGGCATCATCGAATCCTTATATCAGTTTATTTAAATCTAGAAGTATATTTCTTTAAATCACGAAAGATCAATTTCATCGATGGTAATCTCAATTATCCAATCCAGGGCCGACACAGCGCGCATGCTCGCCAGCGGAACTGAAGAAAGTTCGCATAGTGGTTTAAGCTCAAAAAGGAGTTCCTATCATTTGGAATAAAAAACAAAGGAATTGCTAGATCAGCGAAATTAATGGGGCTCTCGATATCGGGCGGCAGTGAAAAGTCGATCTGAAACAGTTTAAAATAACACTACTGGATTTTCGGCTCTGCATATAAAACAAATATTTTTAAAATGTGGTTATATTGACTGTATTACATATATGTAATAAATTCATTCCTTCAGTTTTTCAGAATTTAATTATTTTTCAATTAGATCTTAGTTCTCGGTTTTATTGACTGTTTCTGTGAGTCTCTTCAAAATACGGAATCAATAAATCTCTTACCTTAATATTACTAATTGAAAGCATTCCTCGCTTCTAATTATCCGAATTCTAATCTCATCTTTTTTATCTTTTCCATCATCGTTCGACAATTTTAAAATCTTTTTGAAGATAACAATTATTGGGTTGTTGTTTTCTGGAAAAACTATAATTCTTCCACAAATGCAAATACCCAAATTCTGATATAAATATATCTTCACTTAATTTCATTCGCGAAAATAATATTAAAGGATAAAAGCTAATTTTTATGCTCATTTATTGAAAACTTACATTAAATTCAAAATGTTACTTATCTCTGCATTCCAGCAATTCAAAAATTAACTTTTAGGTTCAGTTTGCTTTTGGGAAGTTTTGAGCATTCTGTCGTAGATTCTTTATTTTTCCTGACCAACAGCTAGAAATTCTTAAGATTCATTAGACATTTTGATGTAAATTATGGTTTTTCATTTAACATTTGAAACATTTACTTTGAACTTGAAATATACATATTAACAAGCATCCAATATAAGAATCAATTTGGATCCCACGGACTTTGAGAGCAGTAAACCCATTTACACGTTGGCTTCTCTGTGGAATCATGTATCGAACATTGTTATATTTGCAGTTTTCTTTAAAGGAAAGACTAGAATATTTTATTTAATGTGGATCACCAATGTCTGGTTTCATATGCCCTTTATTTTCCCTATATACAATTTTTATTTCTCAAACATTATTAAGATTCTGTAAAATCCATTTGCCGAGCGTTCTTTGTAATTATCGACCCTTTTTATTTTCTTGTGTATGTAGTATAGAAAAGGTATAGAAATCGTCAAAAAATTCGAACTCGATATGTTTACGACTCTCCACGTTTCAGACCTATCTAAGTGCGAAAAACACATTTTTGGAAAATGTCCGTCGGTCTGTCTATGAGCACGCTAGCCCAAAATTGCTTTAAACTTGATGGGAGAAATTTGGTTTGTGGCCTTTAAGCCAACTTGGAAGATTTCTGTCCATTCATAGAACTTCTACAGCAGTCCGAGTGTTTGTGGACAATTGCAAAACACAATGAACAAGAAGGGCGAATACTGATGTAAAGTTTTAACTTCGGAAGTGTAAAACTATATCATATTTCGAAACAAATGAATTAAATGGCGGGCCCTCTCTAGGTCTATATTTTCACATACATATAAACGCAACAGTTCAAAAACGCAACGGTTCAGTTCAATGGAATGTCTACTTGTTTCTAAAATTGTAGTTCTATGTCAAATTTCGGCTTCAGTCAATCAATAAAAAGATACCCAAAAATGTTGTTCTTTTTTAATCTGAGTACTCGTTGCATTCACGGCTTTGCCCGAAACCTACTATTTTATATGTAGAGAGAGATAACGTCTTCATTAGAATGCATGCGAGAAAGTTTCAGAGAAACCACTCTCACTTGATTTTTTTTCCTCTGTATATAATATAATTTATTTTTATACATTATTTTTTATTTTTACTTTTTATATTTATTTTTATATATTATTTTCACTGATAATTTATAAACGCATCAAGCTACAAGGATAAAATCTGGTATGTGATCTTTACATACAAACTGTAGATCTGTAATCCATTTTGTCCTCAAAATGTCCACTGGGTTTCTTTTCATCAAAAGTCTATGAACATGATACAAAAACGAATACAGTATTGTGTGAGTGGAGAAATATTTCTTAACATTATATTTAAAGAATATTCAGAGAGAAATGATTGAAAACGCAGTTTTTATGTTACATATTAATACTTCTGTATTTTTTCAATAATCTGAGGCACTCATTCATTAAATCCCATAATTGTAAATAAATCACAATACTTACAGTTGCGCCGAATGCATTCGAAAATCATTCCTCGTTTCCGTAGGATAAATGTTCCAGAAACGAGTGTAAAACATGATCGAAATAACTTCAGCGCGTGAGAAAATATGCTGATGTACGCATTTTAATGAACATGAAAAGCAAGATGTCTCATTTAATAACTTCATCGTCATTGACAAGGAAAACATGGACTTGCCATATGAGTGATAATGCCTTAGTTTTTCTTCACGCTTGTGTAAGGGATTTTACGTATAATGGTTTGCTACATGTATATACCCGTCACCAAAAGTACACTTAACTGTAAATAAACGTAAAAGAAACTGTCAATCAAGGAGCTATTGCCTCTTCATGCCTTCGCACCTGGGATCATCTGAATGGTTTCGCCACGACAATTAAAGCGAGTATTGTGGTGAACACTGAGAATCGGCATAATTGCGTTCTAGTGTGTATTAGATCGCAATTACGGCGATTCTCATTTATCCACCCTTCACAAAGATACCACCCACTATCGAAACGGAGGTACCTTCTCACATCCATTGACGACTTATCCATCAACCACAGCTCCGCTTGAAATTTTTTTCTGATATTGCATTTTCATTTTCTTTATGTAATTTTGTCCATTTTTTTTACGTCGGAGAGCTCGATAATCTTTGGGTTTTATTATTATTATTATTATTCTGAGAGTTCGAAACAAAAATGGAAAAAAGCATTAAAAATGTAAAAATAAGATAGAAAATGAATTAAAGAGCAACAGAATCACATGTCGGGTATGTTTGAAAAAACCCTGTATACACAACTGATTAATGGATTTGGAAGCTAAAATAAACTCTTTCTCCCTTTGAATTTAGAGACACTAGAGCTGCAGTCGAACCAGCTTCTTCTGGGAGCTAGACAAATTCATTTCTTAATTTTTTTTTCACTCTTTAAGGTAGCCTTTGTTCTCTCTGAATAGTTTTTTCTCTTTTTTTTCTTTCTTTCATTGACCTTTTATGAGTTTAGTTTCTGTTCTTGCTATATGAGCAATAAGACTGATGGTGCTGGCGTCCTGGTCTAGGGGTAGCACGTTTTCTTCGTGATCTGGATGTCCCGGGTTCGGGTTCTGATTCGGGCATTGTTGTTCTTTAACCTGTATTCTATCTGTGAGGTGTGTGAAAGAGCCCCTCCCCCATGTAAAATGGGGATGTACAAGCGAGCATGTGAGAGTAATTTTCATATGAGCTAAAGTCAGACTTCTGCCTTCAGGTGCTCAGAGGTCCTTACACTCAGAAACTACTGCACCTCTCTTTCCCCGATCTCATGGTTTGAATTGAGTTCAATCCAAAGAGGATGAGCAACAACAACAAGACACAAATGGTTCACTAAATATTCATTTTCTTTTGATGAAGATCAATTATTTTAAAAAGGAAGACCTAAGATAATTTTCTAAACTTTTATTCAGATGAAAATTCTTATAAGAAAGTATAATTGTTATTACATTTTATATTATTGATCATTACATGCAAAAACGATTAATATTGCAAATTATTTATCGCGCACCTTATTTTATATTCATCTTTGGACGAATATTATTGAGCAGAGTGAGTGAAAATAAATTTGATGGAGGGGGAGTAAATAATTCGAGGGAAAGGGGGTTATGATAACATTATTAATTAATTATCGTTTCGCAATTCACAAAATGTTCAATTGATTAAAAAACTAGGACGAATTTATTTCATATACTTATTATTTAATATACAGGGTGGTTATAATTAAAGTTACCCTGTTTAGACCTACGTAGTGTCCGCTATAGTGGAAGGAGTCGAGAAAACATGATATTTAGGTTTTTTGGATCATGGGGAAAAGAAATCTTTAAATTTCGGCCGATAAATGGCGGTTTTCATGTACGATAAAGGCCGTTATGCAAATTTAGACTAGTTTCAAAATCCAATACTCACTGCCACAAAATCATTCTTCGCCATGTCGTTAGAGAAGAAAGGAAGATCTTTACTTATAAAGTTGTTTTATCAGAACAGCTGTAATTTGTCAGCTGCACTGCGAGAATATCGGCGCCTGAAAGACTTACGGAAAGGGCCTTTGTCCAGGCAGGATTTGAAAAGGATGATTATTAAATTTGAAGAGACTGAAGATTTAGTTGGGTGTGGTACAAGGAAGAGAACGGAAACGGATTTCAAATGAAACTGCGGAAGATGTCGCTCTTGCCGTGTCGAAAGAGCGTCCGATTCGCAATATTCTTCACCAAGTTCTCCCTCACGTGAGTTGTCCCTCCCTTGGTCTACAGTACGAAAAGTTCTTCAATCCATTGTAAAGTGGTATCCATACAAGATCCATCATGTGCAAGCGCTGAATCCTGCAGACCCGGAGAAACGAAATCAATCTGCTAGAATTTTTTTAGTCAGAATAGCCATTGACAATTCATGGCATTGGAATGTTTTGTGGTCGGACGAGGCTCATTTTACCCTTGAAGGAACAGTTAATACTCAGAACTGTCGCATATGGGGTACTGCAAGTCCTAATGGTGTGCATGAACAGTCTCTACATCTTGATTACATTATTGTATGGTGTGGTTTTACTGCTGATTTCATTCTTGGTCTCTTTTTTTTTAAGAAGAACACTCCTCATGGTCCTCAAAAGTGTTCCGTTACAGATGACCGTTACCGCGACCCACTTCAACAGCAAGTCATTCCTGCGCTACAAGAACGAGAATGTTTAGGGACTACTCTCTTCATGCAAGATGATGCTCCACCTCACATTGCTCGACCAGTGACTGCATTGCTTCGTGCCCACTTTGAAGATCAACGGGTAATTTCAAGAAGTTTTCCAACTGCCTGGCCTCCGCTTTCTCCGGGCTTGAATCCTTGTGATTTCTGTTGTGGGGATTCCTGAAAGATCGTGTGTATGGAGGAAGCATACGGACGCTGCATGAATTGAAAGCAAGTATAACACGTCATGTTACTGCAACTGATGGAGAAACCCTTCGTACCATTATTGAACACGCCATAACACGTTTTGAACATGTGCTTAACGTAAATGGAATGCACATTGAGCATATATTGTAATTAAATAAAGTTTTTAAGTTTCAAATTGTGTGTTTTTTTTTCTGCGCCACCTTCTCACCTGGCGGTTGAAATTTGAATTATTTTTTTTATTGCAGAATTCTGTTTTCCATGATTCATACAACCTAAGTATCAAATTTCTTCCACATCCTTCCACTATAGCGGACACTACGTAGGTCTAAACAGGGTAACTTTAATTATAACCACCCTGTACATGAAATGCCATGAACTTCACATCTGTCCATGAAAATAAAAGTCTTGGCCACTTATGGAAAAAGTATCATGTTTGAAAATTGAAATTTCTTGATAGATTTTTTTTACAGCACCGCTGATTTCTCAGATGTTGAGACATCCTTGCTCACATCATCATTCTTTTCACCAGGGACGCTACAAACAATCGCCATACCGGAAACTTCTCATTCCCATTGCTATGATGACTCTCACGGTAGAATAAATCCTAGAGGTGAACATAAATCCCATTTATTTATTTCGAAAATTATCTATGAAGTTTTTGCAAGAAGCTTTACCATACTTGACAAAAATTTAATGTCATAATTGCAATGAATCTTTATAATAAAATTACATAGTCTTCCATTATTCTTTAAAAATTAGATTAATTCTTTAGAAATGTACAAAATTTTTCAGTATTATCTAAATTTATCTTTTTCTTTAAAAATCTATGTTTTCATCTTGTATATACTTACGCAAGAAAGCTTGCTGAAACCGCATTGAAGCTTTTATACAATCCTTCCTAAATTTCCATCTTGGTTTGTAAATATTCGTTAAGCATTCTTTATCAATTAAAAAAAATATATTTCATAAAATACCTTTTTGACCTCTTACCAGAACTTCGGTGACTTTTGAACAAAATATCGACTGTAATTGCGATATGTTCCAGGTTTGAAATTCAAAGTAGCCAAAGATCTACTATATCGTCATTCTGACATCAACAGTCATATGACTCAAGTATCATTCTCATCATTTGATCAAGGTTCGGAATGTTTAAGTTTGCCCAGAGATCTCGTGCTGCTTTAAAACGGGAAGCTAATATAACTAATTTTCTAATCGTCTCAATATTTCACTATCTCCATCGTTCATTAAATATAATTGAAGTAAAACATCAAATTTATGAAATCAAAAAACAACGGCAGAAGATTATTTTGCATAAATTTTGATTTAAATATCACGCTGCAGATCCATGTTCTCTATCCTTTCCTATCTTAAATTTTTCGTAAATTTCCGCAAGTTGGAATATCGCCGCTCTTTTGTACAACTGAGTCGAAATTGTGATGATAAATAAGCGGTGAGTCATCTGTGTGTTGTTTGAAAAATCGTGATGTGCCAAAAAATAATCTTACTGATATCAAGTTTTCATGTGAATTTTCAGATACTAAAAATATATTATGAATCATGTATTAAATGATTTTCTCATGTATAATTATGAAATATCAATATTGCAAACAATGAAAAGAATTCGCATGAAAAACAGTCAATAAGAAAATAAAAATAATGCATCGTTTCATTACAACTTGATTCAATTTAGATTTCTTTATTTTCAGTCATAGATAATACCATCAATAAGAAATATTTGTAATTGAAACATTGTTTAAGGCAAACTTATAGACACAAAACAATTAAACAAACATTATTCTCAAAAAGAAATACTTTTTTTCGTTTGAATAATGAAGCATAAACTGTACTAAAATGAAGTAAAACATAGGGGACGCTCGAACGTCCGAGACAGCAATTCAAGACGCTCTCAAGAGAGGGGGGAAAGAGCATATGACAAAGAAAGCAAATGTATTATACAAATAAATAAAATAAAATAAACGAATAAAATTTATCTATACTTATAATAAAGCTCAATGTGTGCGTGTGTGTGTGTGTGTGTGTGTGTGTGTGTGTGTGTGTGTGTGTGTTGGCGCTCTACAGACCAGACCATTCAACCTACAGCTACCAAATTTGGCACGTGTATACCTTGGAGGCCGGGAATGTGCACCTGGGGGTTATTTTTTCGAATTTTTAACTAGAATTTTATTTATTTAAAAATTAAGCGAAATTTTGACGTGTTTCTGCTATAACTGCCGAAAATATTACCGCACAAAAAAGATTTTTACATGAAGTTAAAGATAAAAAATTTATCTTTTAAATGATACTACTGTTTTATTCTTAAAATTAAATTTCTATTTTTAATGAATTTTTAAATAAATATTTTAACTATGTTTTTCAATAATTTTTTTCGTCAAAAATAAAAATGAGGATTAAGCACGTTTCGCATTCATGAGAAAAAAATAGCTTTTTTCAAAGTGTTGCCATCACATTGATTAAAGCTCTAACTGAAAATAAATTGAATCTTTTTGGAAATGAAATCTGCAAAATTATAATTTTCGGCAAGTGTCTGTAGGAAATGAAACAAATATGAAATATTATTTTTTCTAAAAAATAAATTCAAGAAAAATTATTTTATGATCTTTTACACTCTCTATACAGGGTGTTTATTTAGTCCCGGACCCATTTTGATGTTTAATGACTCATAAAATAATGAAGATGTAAACTAACTTATGGCATTTATTGATGGAATAACTCATATATTTTCCTTCTCAGGTTTGAATATTTTTACTTTTGTAAATATCGTCTGCGCGTGTTTTTAATTTCAGATAATTTCATTTTCCAGTCTAAATATCTGTACTTTTCTAAATATCGTCTGCTCATTAATTGCATTTTTCTCTCTTTTGTTTTTGGCAACTATTGAAATGTTATGTTTACTTTTGATGTTTGTTCTATGTACTACTTTTGTATGTGATGTTTTATTCGAGCTGATATTAAGGAGAATGCATACACCACAAGAGAAAGCACAGATTTTATGGTGGTCATAGAGTTAATTTCCAATCAACTAAATCACTGACTTTTAAGAGTTAATTTCAAATCACTTAAACTGACTGATTTATGAAGATTTGAATATCCCTATTCAATAAAAAAAGGATAATTTTAGATTTTTCATCGATCGTTTCAAAGAAAATACGCCAATAAGCGCGCAGGTTTCTCAAGATTAATTGGCCTAAGATTATGAAAATGGTGAGTTTTTCTAAATTTTTAACATTTAAAACTTCATAAATAAGTCTTAGTCGATCGTGAAAAATAGAAACATTCATTCATTTATTTAAAATTTGGTGTGTCCAGAATATTTATCAGAGTATGATACCTTACTGCATTAAATTTAGACTTCATAATTTTTGAAATATATTTATAAGCAGGAACAAAATATTATTATTGATTTCATTTCAAACATTTTGAAAGCAAAACTTAAAACTGAATTTTATACTGAATCTCAGAAATTTTTGTTGAATTATTGTTTGAGATATTACATAAACTATGAAAAATATTTTGTAGTTAACATAAGACTTAAATACCGAGCGATTCTGTTTGCAATACTCATATTCAATAATAATAATAATTAATAAATAACAATAAAGATGATAAATAAAATAAAACGCTTGGTTTTATTAAAAAATATCTTAATATTAATTGCAATTTCGTCATTTACTTTTTTAATTAAAGTTGAAGTTTTACCGGAAATGGCAACAAATTAGCAAAATATATATAGTAAATTGAACGAAACGATCTAAACAATATAAGTTTGGTATGACTATCAAAATTTGAAGATTAAAAATGTTTTGTTTGAGAATCCTTTAAGAGACCAGTTACTTAAAATATTTAATTGAAAATTGTAGCGAGCGGTAATACTGGCGAAACGGCTGGTCTCCAAAGGCGGCTAGTAAGCAATAAAATAATAAAATAAACGAATATAGTTTATAAGCAACAAAATAAAATAAACGAATAAAGTTTATAAGCAATAAAATAACTAATCAACAAAAAAGTTCAATACTAAGAAATAAATAATCTCAGATAATTTATTAATTTCCATTCCATTTGTATTCACATTGGAGTTCTAGTTTATAATCATTTTTCACCTATACTTTCGGATACGTTCAATGAATTCTTTAATAATTAGAAAAGAGAAATGAGACAATTTGGCAACATTACATTTAAATTAAATGCGCATTTTAATTCCTGACAAACAGGCAAAAATTAAAACTGCATTGTTTATTCCAAGGCATTCCATTACTTTATGAGTATAACGAATGTTTGGAGGGATTTACGCTTATATTTTTTATTATCTCAATTTTTTTAAATGAAATATAATTAATCCTTATATCTGATTAATTTTTATAAGTAAAATTTGAAACAATTCAGAGCGTTCAGTGAAAAAATCGAGAAAAATCTGAGATTCTTTTAGAACCCGCTATGAAATCTCAAAACTGAAATTGTTCTACAGTGCCCGAAAAAATTATAAGGACACGCGAAAAATCGTCAAATCTAGAAGCCTTGTTTACAGAATCGTATGCAAATTTTTGCAGCAAAAATAAAAGTAAAACTAAAATATTTTATGCGTAAAGTAATTAAAATTTTCAATTTTAAATCTGCTAAAATTTAAATTTTGATTTTTAAACCTAAATGAAAACGGAAAAAAGTATAAGGACATTGCTTTTCCTCCAGTAATTATTTAAAAATTTGCATATTTGAAAGCATAAAATGACAATTCCGAGTTAAAAGATTCATTTGCGAAAAGAATTTCCCACTCGGCGACTTTCAGTGGGAATTTTTAAATGATGCCAAAAGGAACTGAACTTTCTGACTCTGAAAAAAGAAAAATTGTTGCTTTTCGAGAATGTGGATTAAGTGGATGGGAAATTTCAAAAAGAATCAAGAGATCTAAAACGGGGGTTTATAATTTTCTAAAAAATCCTGGGATGTATGGTATGAAAAAGTGAACTGGGAGACCAGAAATTCTCACTCGTCGACAAAAAAGAATGATTGTAAGGAGAGCTTGCGAGAAAAGAGAAACCGCAAATGAAGTTAGACAAAATTTCAGTTTACCATGCTCAACAAGGACTGTTCAAAATGTCTTGAGTAAACATCCTCAAGTTTCTTATGGGAAATTAGTGTCACGCCCCCCTCTTACAAATCATCATAAGAAAAGAAGAGTTTACTTTGCCAAAAAATACATTTCTTTTGGTCAAAAGTGGGCTGATGCCATTTTTTCGGACGAAAAAAAGTTCAATCTTGATGGACCTGATGGTTTTCGTTATTTTTGGTATGATCTGCGAAAGACCAAGGAAGTGTTTTCCAGGCGTCAATATGGTGGTGGCTCGGTTATGGTATGGGGCGCTTTTGCGGCAAATGGAACCACTCCAATTGTATTTATCAACTGTAAAATGAATTCGGACAGGTATGTTGATATGTTAGGAGAAAGTTTGTTATCTGAAGAGCCACTAATTACTTCAGGGAACTATATTTTTCAGCTGGATAATGCTTCGATACACATTTCTACGAGTGCAAAACTCTGGTTTGAAGCTAATTCTGTAAATTTACTTGATTTGCCGGCGAGAAGTCCCGATCCTAATCCAATTGAAAACTTATGGGGACTTCTAGCCCGAGAAGTTTATAAAAACGGCACACAGTATCAATGTACACAAGATCTTGTCGTCGCTATCAAAGACGCTTGGGAAAAAATATCTGTGGACATTTTAAAAGATCTTTCAGGATCTATGACCTCTCGGCTTATTCAAGTGATTGACAAAAAAGGTAGTTTTCTTGATTATTGAAACATTTTTTAAGTATTTTACAACATGTCCTTATAATTTTTTCCATATTTCCTTTAATGTTAAATTTTGTAAAATCAATATTTTGAAGCTAAATTATCTTTTTTATGTGGTATAAGTGTTATCACAAAATTATGCAGCAGAAGTAAGAAATATAAAAAGTTCATTTAGGCGAAATGGAAATAAAGCATATTTTCATGCAATTACATGTTGTCCTTATACTTTTTTCGCGTACTGTAGTTACTTTTGCCATTTTAATTTTTAAAAAACTATGATTTGAAAATAATAAATTTAAATAACTAGATCAAAATTTTGTATTTAAATATTCTTGAGTTTCTAACAAATATAATGGTGATAAAAGTGAAGGGTGCTCATATGTTAAAAATTTGGCTAATATTCTTAAGAAGTTTCAACAAGTAATAGCATTATAATTTTCTAATATTCTAAATAGTACTCTGCAACATTTTTATTTCATATCTAAGAATTAAAAATGTTTCCTAACACAAGCTAAAATTAAAAATATTTTCATGTTGCTTTATGTAGAGACAAATCCTCAGATGATTGAACATTGCACGAATTTTTAGAACGAAAGCAATAATCGATAATTTTCATGCCATGAGTAATCATTTGCCATAAGCTACTTAATATTAATAAAAAGAAA
>JAPMOR010110917.1:390372-484118 GCA_026543865.1 Argiope aurantia | reverse complement strand
GAAAAAACCCTGTATACACAACTGATTAATGGATTTGGAAGCTAAAATAAACTCTTTCTCCCTTTGAATTTAGAGACACTAGAGCTGCAGTCGAACCAGCTTCTTCTGGGAGCTAGACAAATTCATTTCTTAATTTTTTTTTCACTCTTTAAGGTAGCCTTTGTTCTCTCTGAATAGTTTTTTCTCTTTTTTTTCTTTCTTTCATTGACCTTTTATGAGTTTAGTTTCTGTTCTTGCTATATGAGCAATAAGACTGATGGTGCTGGCGTCCTGGTCTAGGGGTAGCACGTTTTCTTCGTGATCTGGATGTCCCGGGTTCGGGTTCTGATTCGGGCATTGTTGTTCTTTAACCTGTATTCTATCTGTGAGGTGTGTGAAAGAGCCCCTCCCCCATGTAAAATGGGGATGTACAAGCGAGCATGTGAGAGTAATTTTCATATGAGCTAAAGTCAGACTTCTGCCTTCAGGTGCTCAGAGGTCCTTACACTCAGAAACTACTGCACCTCTCTTTCCCCGATCTCATGGTTTGAATTGAGTTCAATCCAAAGAGGATGAGCAACAACAACAAGACACAAATGGTTCACTAAATATTCATTTTCTTTTGATGAAGATCAATTATTTTAAAAAGGAAGACCTAAGATAATTTTCTAAACTTTTATTCAGATGAAAATTCTTATAAGAAAGTATAATTGTTATTACATTTTATATTATTGATCATTACATGCAAAAACGATTAATATTGCAAATTATTTATCGCGCACCTTATTTTATATTCATCTTTGGACGAATATTATTGAGCAGAGTGAGTGAAAATAAATTTGATGGAGGGGGAGTAAATAATTCGAGGGAAAGGGGGTTATGATAACATTATTAATTAATTATCGTTTCGCAATTCACAAAATGTTCAATTGATTAAAAAACTAGGACGAATTTATTTCATATACTTATTATTTAATATACAGGGTGGTTATAATTAAAGTTACCCTGTTTAGACCTACGTAGTGTCCGCTATAGTGGAAGGAGTCGAGAAAACATGATATTTAGGTTTTTTGGATCATGGGGAAAAGAAATCTTTAAATTTCGGCCGATAAATGGCGGTTTTCATGTACGATAAAGGCCGTTATGCAAATTTAGACTAGTTTCAAAATCCAATACTCACTGCCACAAAATCATTCTTCGCCATGTCGTTAGAGAAGAAAGGAAGATCTTTACTTATAAAGTTGTTTTATCAGAACAGCTGTAATTTGTCAGCTGCACTGCGAGAATATCGGCGCCTGAAAGACTTACGGAAAGGGCCTTTGTCCAGGCAGGATTTGAAAAGGATGATTATTAAATTTGAAGAGACTGAAGATTTAGTTGGGTGTGGTACAAGGAAGAGAACGGAAACGGATTTCAAATGAAACTGCGGAAGATGTCGCTCTTGCCGTGTCGAAAGAGCGTCCGATTCGCAATATTCTTCACCAAGTTCTCCCTCACGTGAGTTGTCCCTCCCTTGGTCTACAGTACGAAAAGTTCTTCAATCCATTGTAAAGTGGTATCCATACAAGATCCATCATGTGCAAGCGCTGAATCCTGCAGACCCGGAGAAACGAAATCAATCTGCTAGAATTTTTTTAGTCAGAATAGCCATTGACAATTCATGGCATTGGAATGTTTTGTGGTCGGACGAGGCTCATTTTACCCTTGAAGGAACAGTTAATACTCAGAACTGTCGCATATGGGGTACTGCAAGTCCTAATGGTGTGCATGAACAGTCTCTACATCTTGATTACATTATTGTATGGTGTGGTTTTACTGCTGATTTCATTCTTGGTCTCTTTTTTTTTAAGAAGAACACTCCTCATGGTCCTCAAAAGTGTTCCGTTACAGATGACCGTTACCGCGACCCACTTCAACAGCAAGTCATTCCTGCGCTACAAGAACGAGAATGTTTAGGGACTACTCTCTTCATGCAAGATGATGCTCCACCTCACATTGCTCGACCAGTGACTGCATTGCTTCGTGCCCACTTTGAAGATCAACGGGTAATTTCAAGAAGTTTTCCAACTGCCTGGCCTCCGCTTTCTCCGGGCTTGAATCCTTGTGATTTCTGTTGTGGGGATTCCTGAAAGATCGTGTGTATGGAGGAAGCATACGGACGCTGCATGAATTGAAAGCAAGTATAACACGTCATGTTACTGCAACTGATGGAGAAACCCTTCGTACCATTATTGAACACGCCATAACACGTTTTGAACATGTGCTTAACGTAAATGGAATGCACATTGAGCATATATTGTAATTAAATAAAGTTTTTAAGTTTCAAATTGTGTGTTTTTTTTTCTGCGCCACCTTCTCACCTGGCGGTTGAAATTTGAATTATTTTTTTTATTGCAGAATTCTGTTTTCCATGATTCATACAACCTAAGTATCAAATTTCTTCCACATCCTTCCACTATAGCGGACACTACGTAGGTCTAAACAGGGTAACTTTAATTATAACCACCCTGTACATGAAATGCCATGAACTTCACATCTGTCCATGAAAATAAAAGTCTTGGCCACTTATGGAAAAAGTATCATGTTTGAAAATTGAAATTTCTTGATAGATTTTTTTTACAGCACCGCTGATTTCTCAGATGTTGAGACATCCTTGCTCACATCATCATTCTTTTCACCAGGGACGCTACAAACAATCGCCATACCGGAAACTTCTCATTCCCATTGCTATGATGACTCTCACGGTAGAATAAATCCTAGAGGTGAACATAAATCCCATTTATTTATTTCGAAAATTATCTATGAAGTTTTTGCAAGAAGCTTTACCATACTTGACAAAAATTTAATGTCATAATTGCAATGAATCTTTATAATAAAATTACATAGTCTTCCATTATTCTTTAAAAATTAGATTAATTCTTTAGAAATGTACAAAATTTTTCAGTATTATCTAAATTTATCTTTTTCTTTAAAAATCTATGTTTTCATCTTGTATATACTTACGCAAGAAAGCTTGCTGAAACCGCATTGAAGCTTTTATACAATCCTTCCTAAATTTCCATCTTGGTTTGTAAATATTCGTTAAGCATTCTTTATCAATTAAAAAAAATATATTTCATAAAATACCTTTTTGACCTCTTACCAGAACTTCGGTGACTTTTGAACAAAATATCGACTGTAATTGCGATATGTTCCAGGTTTGAAATTCAAAGTAGCCAAAGATCTACTATATCGTCATTCTGACATCAACAGTCATATGACTCAAGTATCATTCTCATCATTTGATCAAGGTTCGGAATGTTTAAGTTTGCCCAGAGATCTCGTGCTGCTTTAAAACGGGAAGCTAATATAACTAATTTTCTAATCGTCTCAATATTTCACTATCTCCATCGTTCATTAAATATAATTGAAGTAAAACATCAAATTTATGAAATCAAAAAACAACGGCAGAAGATTATTTTGCATAAATTTTGATTTAAATATCACGCTGCAGATCCATGTTCTCTATCCTTTCCTATCTTAAATTTTTCGTAAATTTCCGCAAGTTGGAATATCGCCGCTCTTTTGTACAACTGAGTCGAAATTGTGATGATAAATAAGCGGTGAGTCATCTGTGTGTTGTTTGAAAAATCGTGATGTGCCAAAAAATAATCTTACTGATATCAAGTTTTCATGTGAATTTTCAGATACTAAAAATATATTATGAATCATGTATTAAATGATTTTCTCATGTATAATTATGAAATATCAATATTGCAAACAATGAAAAGAATTCGCATGAAAAACAGTCAATAAGAAAATAAAAATAATGCATCGTTTCATTACAACTTGATTCAATTTAGATTTCTTTATTTTCAGTCATAGATAATACCATCAATAAGAAATATTTGTAATTGAAACATTGTTTAAGGCAAACTTATAGACACAAAACAATTAAACAAACATTATTCTCAAAAAGAAATACTTTTTTTCGTTTGAATAATGAAGCATAAACTGTACTAAAATGAAGTAAAACATAGGGGACGCTCGAACGTCCGAGACAGCAATTCAAGACGCTCTCAAGAGAGGGGGGAAAGAGCATATGACAAAGAAAGCAAATGTATTATACAAATAAATAAAATAAAATAAACGAATAAAATTTATCTATACTTATAATAAAGCTCAATGTGTGCGTGTGTGTGTGTGTGTGTGTGTGTGTGTGTGTGTGTGTGTGTGTGTTGGCGCTCTACAGACCAGACCATTCAACCTACAGCTACCAAATTTGGCACGTGTATACCTTGGAGGCCGGGAATGTGCACCTGGGGGTTATTTTTTCGAATTTTTAACTAGAATTTTATTTATTTAAAAATTAAGCGAAATTTTGACGTGTTTCTGCTATAACTGCCGAAAATATTACCGCACAAAAAAGATTTTTACATGAAGTTAAAGATAAAAAATTTATCTTTTAAATGATACTACTGTTTTATTCTTAAAATTAAATTTCTATTTTTAATGAATTTTTAAATAAATATTTTAACTATGTTTTTCAATAATTTTTTTCGTCAAAAATAAAAATGAGGATTAAGCACGTTTCGCATTCATGAGAAAAAAATAGCTTTTTTCAAAGTGTTGCCATCACATTGATTAAAGCTCTAACTGAAAATAAATTGAATCTTTTTGGAAATGAAATCTGCAAAATTATAATTTTCGGCAAGTGTCTGTAGGAAATGAAACAAATATGAAATATTATTTTTTCTAAAAAATAAATTCAAGAAAAATTATTTTATGATCTTTTACACTCTCTATACAGGGTGTTTATTTAGTCCCGGACCCATTTTGATGTTTAATGACTCATAAAATAATGAAGATGTAAACTAACTTATGGCATTTATTGATGGAATAACTCATATATTTTCCTTCTCAGGTTTGAATATTTTTACTTTTGTAAATATCGTCTGCGCGTGTTTTTAATTTCAGATAATTTCATTTTCCAGTCTAAATATCTGTACTTTTCTAAATATCGTCTGCTCATTAATTGCATTTTTCTCTCTTTTGTTTTTGGCAACTATTGAAATGTTATGTTTACTTTTGATGTTTGTTCTATGTACTACTTTTGTATGTGATGTTTTATTCGAGCTGATATTAAGGAGAATGCATACACCACAAGAGAAAGCACAGATTTTATGGTGGTCATAGAGTTAATTTCCAATCAACTAAATCACTGACTTTTAAGAGTTAATTTCAAATCACTTAAACTGACTGATTTATGAAGATTTGAATATCCCTATTCAATAAAAAAAGGATAATTTTAGATTTTTCATCGATCGTTTCAAAGAAAATACGCCAATAAGCGCGCAGGTTTCTCAAGATTAATTGGCCTAAGATTATGAAAATGGTGAGTTTTTCTAAATTTTTAACATTTAAAACTTCATAAATAAGTCTTAGTCGATCGTGAAAAATAGAAACATTCATTCATTTATTTAAAATTTGGTGTGTCCAGAATATTTATCAGAGTATGATACCTTACTGCATTAAATTTAGACTTCATAATTTTTGAAATATATTTATAAGCAGGAACAAAATATTATTATTGATTTCATTTCAAACATTTTGAAAGCAAAACTTAAAACTGAATTTTATACTGAATCTCAGAAATTTTTGTTGAATTATTGTTTGAGATATTACATAAACTATGAAAAATATTTTGTAGTTAACATAAGACTTAAATACCGAGCGATTCTGTTTGCAATACTCATATTCAATAATAATAATAATTAATAAATAACAATAAAGATGATTAATAAAATAAAACGCTTGGTTTTATTAAAAAATATCTTAATATTAATTGCAATTTCGTCATTTACTTTTTTAATTAAAGTTGAAGTTTTACCGGAAATGGCAACAAATTAGCAAAATATATATAGTAAATTGAACGAAACGATCTAAACAATATAAGTTTGGTATGACTATCAAAATTTGAAGATTAAAAATGTTTTGTTTGAGAATCCTTTAAGAGACCAGTTACTTAAAATATTTAATTGAAAATTGTAGCGAGCGGTAATACTGGCGAAACGGCTGGTCTCCAAAGGCGGCTAGTAAGCAATAAAATAATAAAATAAACGAATATAGTTTATAAGCAACAAAATAAAATAAACGAATAAAGTTTATAAGCAATAAAATAACTAATCAACAAAAAAGTTCAATACTAAGAAATAAATAATCTCAGATAATTTATTAATTTCCATTCCATTTGTATTCACATTGGAGTTCTAGTTTATAATCATTTTTCACCTATACTTTCGGATACGTTCAATGAATTCTTTAATAATTAGAAAAGAGAAATGAGACAATTTGGCAACATTACATTTAAATTAAATGCGCATTTTAATTCCTGACAAACAGGCAAAAATTAAAACTGCATTGTTTATTCCAAGGCATTCCATTACTTTATGAGTATAACGAATGTTTGGAGGGATTTACGCTTATATTTTTTATTATCTCAATTTTTTTAAATGAAATATAATTAATCCTTATATCTGATTAATTTTTATAAGTAAAATTTGAAACAATTCAGAGCGTTCAGTGAAAAAATCGAGAAAAATCTGAGATTCTTTTAGAACCCGCTATGAAATCTCAAAACTGAAATTGTTCTACAGTGCCCGAAAAAATTATAAGGACACGCGAAAAATCGTCAAATCTAGAAGCCTTGTTTACAGAATCGTATGCAAATTTTTGCAGCAAAAATAAAAGTAAAACTAAAATATTTTATGCGTAAAGTAATTAAAATTTTCAATTTTAAATCTGCTAAAATTTAAATTTTGATTTTTAAACCTAAATGAAAACGGAAAAAAGTATAAGGACATTGCTTTTCCTCCAGTAATTATTTAAAAATTTGCATATTTGAAAGCATAAAATGACAATTCCGAGTTAAAAGATTCATTTGCGAAAAGAATTTCCCACTCGGCGACTTTCAGTGGGAATTTTTAAATGATGCCAAAAGGAACTGAACTTTCTGACTCTGAAAAAAGAAAAATTGTTGCTTTTCGAGAATGTGGATTAAGTGGATGGGAAATTTCAAAAAGAATCAAGAGATCTAAAACGGGGGTTTATAATTTTCTAAAAAATCCTGGGATGTATGGTATGAAAAAGTGAACTGGGAGACCAGAAATTCTCACTCGTCGACAAAAAAGAATGATTGTAAGGAGAGCTTGCGAGAAAAGAGAAACCGCAAATGAAGTTAGACAAAATTTCAGTTTACCATGCTCAACAAGGACTGTTCAAAATGTCTTGAGTAAACATCCTCAAGTTTCTTATGGGAAATTAGTGTCACGCCCCCCTCTTACAAATCATCATAAGAAAAGAAGAGTTTACTTTGCCAAAAAATACATTTCTTTTGGTCAAAAGTGGGCTGATGCCATTTTTTCGGACGAAAAAAAGTTCAATCTTGATGGACCTGATGGTTTTCGTTATTTTTGGTATGATCTGCGAAAGACCAAGGAAG
Organism: Argiope aurantia; assembly: GCA_026543865.1. Taxonomy (NCBI): domain Eukaryota; kingdom Metazoa; phylum Arthropoda; class Arachnida; order Araneae; family Araneidae; genus Argiope; species Argiope aurantia. The sequence continues at coordinate 476,659 of JAPMOR010110917.1, read as the reverse complement.
TGTTTTCCAGGCGTCAATATGGTGGTGGCTCGGTTATGGTATGGGGCGCTTTTGCGGCAAATGGAACCACTCCAATTGTATTTATCAACTGTAAAATGAATTCGGACAGGTATGTTGATATGTTAGGAGAAAGTTTGTTATCTGAAGAGCCACTAATTACTTCAGGGAACTATATTTTTCAGCTGGATAATGCTTCGATACACATTTCTACGAGTGCAAAACTCTGGTTTGAAGCTAATTCTGTAAATTTACTTGATTTGCCGGCGAGAAGTCCCGATCCTAATCCAATTGAAAACTTATGGGGACTTCTAGCCCGAGAAGTTTATAAAAACGGCACACAGTATCAATGTACACAAGATCTTGTCGTCGCTATCAAAGACGCTTGGGAAAAAATATCTGTGGACATTTTAAAAGATCTTTCAGGATCTATGACCTCTCGGCTTATTCAAGTGATTGACAAAAAAGGTAGTTTTCTTGATTATTGAAACATTTTTTAAGTATTTTACAACATGTCCTTATAATTTTTTCCATATTTCCTTTAATGTTAAATTTTGTAAAATCAATATTTTGAAGCTAAATTATCTTTTTTATGTGGTATAAGTGTTATCACAAAATTATGCAGCAGAAGTAAGAAATATAAAAAGTTCATTTAGGCGAAATGGAAATAAAGCATATTTTCATGCAATTACATGTTGTCCTTATACTTTTTTCGCGTACTGTAGTTACTTTTGCCATTTTAATTTTTAAAAAACTATGATTTGAAAATAATAAATTTAAATAACTAGATCAAAATTTTGTATTTAAATATTCTTGAGTTTCTAACAAATATAATGGTGATAAAAGTGAAGGGTGCTCATATGTTAAAAATTTGGCTAATATTCTTAAGAAGTTTCAACAAGTAATAGCATTATAATTTTCTAATATTCTAAATAGTACTCTGCAACATTTTTATTTCATATCTAAGAATTAAAAATGTTTCCTAACACAAGCTAAAATTAAAAATATTTTCATGTTGCTTTATGTAGAGACAAATCCTCAGATGATTGAACATTGCACGAATTTTTAGAACGAAAGCAATAATCGATAATTTTCATGCCATGAGTAATCATTTGCCATAAGCTACTTAATATTAATAAAAAGAAAAAGAAGAACGTTCTCAAATACATCTGGTTTTTATTTTGTCTACGTTGTAGTGCAGACTGAAAAAGCAGACGATATTATAAACTGAATAAAAATTTGTCCGCGTCTGATTCATATTTGTGAAACGAACATTTCTTGCTGGTTCACATTGGGCCCGTTCGTTTTAGTAACACAGCTCTGCATTTACAACATCCTTTTCAAACAATTTTCTCAAACTGCACTGTTACGAAGTTTGAAGCTGGTAAGTTTTGCATTTTTTAATAAATAAATATAATTTTTTTATCGTAGGATTGGAAGATTATCCGTAGTCATAATTAACAACATATTATATCTACTGGAAATGATTTGCGAAGTTCGATTGATGGAACTTTTCTGTATCTCTTTATTGCAAGGAAAACTTGCTTTCCGCGTAAATTTTAATCAGATATTCCATCAAAAGCAGAGCTTTAAACTTGGAATTTTCTAACTTAAAATTGTAAATAGCACTACTAAAAAAATTATGCCTCTTAAAACTTTTTTGGGGGGAGGGCGGGGGTCTTGTCTAAAAGTGATACTGTAGTGATTTTTCCTTTAACAGAATGTATGTTTTCATATCTCTATAATATACGATGCATTTTTGATTTCCAACAAAAGTTTTTATTTATATAAAAATGTAAAAAGAAGTAAATGTAAAGAAAAGAAAGAAATGTAAAGAAATTATTTAAAAGGAGTTAATTCAAAATTGTTCGTTACATGTTAAAAATTCAAATAAAAAATCAAATATACATTAAATAAATAATTTTATGGATAAGTTATTCAAATTTAAGTGGGGAAAAGACAAAAATAATAATCTAAATGCGAATATTGTACAGTGTAATATTATTCTCGAACGTTTTATTTTCAATTTTCACACTCTTTTGTTGTTGTCGTTTATTTCTTGGCACTTTGTTAGATATGTACACAATTTTAGAATCATTGATTTATTACATCTGAAGTTATTCGTTTGTTAAAATCTGTAGCAGAATTCTAAGATTCGAAATTTTTTATATTGTATGTTGTTCTGATAGATTATAACAGCTGAAAATTTTGTACTTGGAACAATGATAAGTTTAAATAAATGAAAACTGCTAACTAAAAACTAAAAAAAAATGTGCTTTGAAATATAATTTTTCCCGTCATATCTGTATTGTCAGACATGCAGAATATTTCTGTTGTTCAAAAAAGTTTAAATAATCAGATGAAAAGTTTTATGTTGAATGACCGTAAAAAGGGGAACAAGTATTAATTTCTGTAATATGATATCCGGATCCAGTTACGAAACTTCATTAAATGATGGAAGTAACTCTATTAAAACTGTTTAGTTATTGCGAGAGGTGATAGTAAACGCGCTAAATATAAAAACCAAAAAGTATTAATATGTTCCTCTTTCGTTTATCATTTTGTGAGCAAATAAATTTTGACGCTTTTATCTGCAGCATTTGTTGAAATATATATATATATTAAAATTATTTCATGATTCCATTCATCGATCATTTATTCATGCTTGAAACTAATGTTTGACCGGGGCTTATGCATCTTAATTATACATCTTTCAGAACTAATTAATAGATTTCAAAGTGTGAACTAAAAAATTACTAATGCATTAATTTATTAAATTTTTAAAAATTATCAAAAATACATCAGTTGCAAATAATTAATCATTAATTTACAATCAAAATTATTACAAAATGTGTATCTACCGTAACGATTCAATATATTATCCTTTAGGCAGGGGTTATACATCTGCTCAGAAACAAGTAACGGCATAAAAATATTTCTCAAGAAGGAGCAATTTTTAAAAATTAATTTTCATCTTAAGTAGCTCAAATTTGTAATTATAGTTAACTAAATTGTATTTTAGAGAATTATCGATGTCTTTTTTTTTTCATGAGTAACATTTTACACAAGAAAGTATACACATATCGACCAGCTAAACTTCCGACAAGGTAACACGAATGTAAAACCGAAATCCAAAAGCATCCAGTGAAAGAAATCTATACTTATAATAAAGCTCAATGTGTGTGTGTGTGTGTGTGTGTGTGTGTGTGTGTGTGTGTGTGTGTGTGTGTGTGTGTGTGTTGGCGCTCTACAGACCAGACCATTCAACCTACAGCTACCAAATTTGGCACGTGTATACCTTGGAGGCCGAGAATGTGCACCTGGGGGTTATTTTTTCGAATTTTTAACTAGAATTTTATTTATTTAAAAATTAAGCGAAATTTTGACGTGTTTCTGCTATAACTGCCGAAAATATTTCCGCACAAAAAAGATTTTTACATGAAGTTAAAGATCAAAAATTTATCTTTTAAATGATACTACTGTTTTAATCTTAAAATTAAATTTCTATTTTTAATGAATTTTTAAATAAATATTTTAACTATGTTTTTCAATAATTTTTTTCGTCAAAAATAAAAATTAAGCACGCTTCGCATTCATGGGAAAACATTAGCTTTTTTCAAAGTGTTGCCATCACATTGATTAAAGCTCCAATTAAAAATAAATTAAATCTTTTTGGAAATGAAATCTGCAAAAATATAATTTTTGGCACGTGTCTGTGGGAAATGAAACAAATATGAAATATTCTTTTTTCTAAAAAATAAATTCAAGAAAAATTATTTATGATCTTTTACACTCTCTATACAGGATGTTTATTTAGTCCCGGACCCATTTTGATATTTAATGACTCATAAAATAATGAAGATATAAACAAACTTATGGCATTTATTGATGGAATAACTCATATTTTCCTTTTCCGGTTTGAATATTTTTACTTTTGTAAATATCATCTGCGCGTGTTTTTAATTTCAGATAATTTTATTTTTCAGTCTAAATATCGTCTGCTTATTAATTGGATTTTTCTCTCTTTTGTTTTTGGCAACTATTGAAATGTTATGTTTACTTTTGTTCTATGTAGTACTTTTGTATGTGATGTTTTATTCGAGCGGATATTAAGGAGAATGCATACACCACAAGAGAAAGCACAGATTTTATGGTTGTCATAGAGTTAATTTCCCATCAACGAAATCGCTGACTTTTAAGAGTTAATTTCCAATCACTTAAATTGACTGATTTATGAAAATTTGAATATCACTATTCAATAAAAAAAGGATAATTTTAGATTTTCCATCGATCGCTTCAAAGAAAATACGCCAATCATCGCGCAGATTTCTCAAGATTAATTGGCCTAAGATTATGAAAATGGTGAGTTTTTCTAAATTTTTAACATTTAAAACTTCATAAATAAGTCTTAATTGATCGTGGAAAACAGAAACATTCATTCATTTATTTAAAATTTGGTGTGTCCAGAATATTTCTCAGAATATGATACCTTACTGCATTAAATTTAAACTTCATAATTTTTGAAATATATTTATAGGCCGGAACAAAATATTATTATTGATTTCATTTCAATCCTTTTGAAAGCAAAACTAAAATCTGAATTTTATGCTGAATCTCAGAAATTTTTGTTGAATTATTGTTTGAGATATTACATAAATGATGAAAAATATTTTGTAGTTAACATAAGACTTAAATACCGAGCGATTCTGTTTGCAATACTCGCATTCAATAATAATAATAATTAATAAATAACAATAAAGATGATAAATAAAATAAAACGCTTGGTTTTATTAAAAAATATCTTAATATTCATTGCAATTTCATCATTTACAATTTAAATTAAAGTTGAAGTTTTGCCAACAACAAATTAGCAAAATATATATAGTAAATTGTAAAAGTAATGACAACAAATTAGCAAAATATATATAGTAAATTGAACGAAACGATCTAAACAGTACAAGTTTGGTATGGCTATCAAAATTTGAAGATTAAAAATGTTTTGTTTGAGAATCTTTTAAGAGACCAGTTACTTAAAATATTTAATTGAAAACTGTAGCGAGCGGTAATACTGGCGAACCGGCTGGTCGCCAAAGGCGGCTAGTTAAAAATAAAAAAAACGAAAGAACGAACGTAAATTATAAAAGCAAATCTTGATTAGAAATGCAACATTGTTTCAAAATTACGAATTTCAAATTACAGGCCGTCGTGACAATCTATCATGAAACATAATCGTTAAAACAAATGGCTTGACATATTGAATTGTCTGACATTTTTCACACTTCATTGCATACTTGCATGCAATGTTTAAGAAAAATTGTTTATAGTTAGAAATTTTATAAATATTTTTTTTCATTAAGAAAAGAAAGCAACATTAATAGTCTAAAATAAAAGAAATTTATTAAGTGCATATTTTAAAACACGTTTTTATTAATGTACTAAAAAGAATTTTTTTAAAGTATTATCGACTTCTTAATATAATTTATAGTCCAATATCATAAATATGTTATTTTAAAAATGTGTTTATCAAATCAATAACTAGGTGACTGGGCACCAAAATTGAATTATTTTAATCAATCAATTAATAATTATAATCACAAAAATATTAAAATAATATGTGGTTATTGGGTCTTATATACAATACACTATACAAGGTTTATAAGCCTTAGCACACCAGCTAGTAAAATTAATATGAATTACAGAATTCCAACTTTACAAGTCGAATTAAATCAGTGTTTAAAAACAAATTCTTTCTTTGGTCCAAAAGCAGACCATTTGTTATTTTTTAGATCTTCAATGAAAAATTACTTATGAAGAAATATCTATAAAATATAATCCGGTCATTCAGATTTTCCGTGCAGCTCTGAGTAGCTGTTTATGATAATTACCCTTAAACGTGAAAAAAAAAATTCACATTTTATTTTTTTACGCCTTTATTATTTAATACTTTCGATCTTCAATTGTAGAACTGATATATTTGGGGCAAATTTGCTCAAGGGTTGACCAAACTCTGGCAGCACAAAATAGTAGTGATAATATTCAACAGGAGATTGACATTTTGTTCCATAGATTCTATGGTCGCAGTCCGCTCATAATGGGAAGGAAAGGGCAATATTGGTTATCAACGTTGATCTTTTATAAAATATTTAAAAAATAACTGAGAACCGTGAAATACGTACAAGAGCTCTCAATTTTAGTTCGGAGCAATAATGAGGGCAAATATTTCCAAAGCTGATCAGCTTTTCCTTCAGAAACTCCGGCACTATTCATAAATTTCTCTGTCCATTTTTTTTTCTTTCTAATTAGTGTATTTTTGCTACATTCTATAATCCCTTTTTTTGCATTCATAAGCATCTACTATGAAAGCAACCCCCGCCCTTTTTTAAGTGCAGTGTTTAATATAATAGCTTTTGTGTTGCAAGTGCTTTTAGAATAAAGTGGAAACATGACAACAGTTGAGCTGAGATGTATGCGCACATTTTTAATAGAAATTTAAGAATCGTTCTGCCTATCGTGCTTATTCAAATAAAATATTATTAATTAGAGGCCTTTGGCGACCATTTGTTTCGGTGGGAATATTGGCAGTATTTAAGTTCATTCACATTGTTATGCATAACGTATGCACATGACTATCTTAACAAAATGTTTCTAAGCATCCAATCGTAAGAGACATTAAAACGTGTTATTTTTATAGTCTTGCATTGTGTTATTTTTATGGCCTATACATTAAAACGTGAATTTTTATAATTCAGTTTATTGTGTATATGAACATTCCTACTGGAGTTTAGTCCCAAGACATTAAAATCTCTCTCTGAATAGGTTTCAAATGGCATATTGCCTTTTGCGAAGACATAATTTCACGTTATGATTCCTCGTATGAATATAATTATGATTCTGTCCATATAATTAACAGAATCTTTCTTCCTTGGGTTTCAAGAACAGAAGAAAACCCCTGATAAAATTTTAACTCAATAATGAAAACGGCTTAAATTTCATTTCAATATGAAATCTATTGTGGGGAATCAATTAAAAAAATTATTCTTAAATAATTGCCAACATTCAAAAAAAATTTCACGGAAATTAAGCTATATAATTTTTTAAAAATTGAATTTTAAATCATTTAAAATTTTTATAACGATTTGAGAAGTCATTGCGAAGTAAAGCTTGAAAATCTCGCTTAATTTTTAATTAATTAAAAAAATTTTAAGTGGTTCCTCTCAATATTATTTTATTCATTGCATACAGATTTCTATTCAGCAATATCTCTGTTCTAATATTTATCAATCTGATAGTTCTAGGTCAAATGCTCTGTCTTGCTGAGAGTCAACACACATATACCTGCATTCTCTTAACTGGAGATATGCTTGGAATATCTGTTCAGAGATTTTTCGTATCCCTCCCCCTTACCATTCTCCCCTTTAGTCCTCCGTCGTGAATTTTTGCTGATATATGTACCTACTGATTATCTTAATTTGGTATTCAGAAAATCTTTCATTTGTCGTGTTTGATTCTTGTTGAATGTATTGAAATGTTAAATATAACGATTCTAATTGCAAAGAAATCCTGGATTTTTAAATAATTGTATGATTCACTCTTTGACAGACTATTGCAAACATTCTCCATCTTGAAGAGTTTCATGTGTGGCGGCATTTAAATCCTTTTCAACATATTGAAATTATAATAATGATTATGCTAATTACAGATCACAGGAAATCATGGAGTTCCAAATAATTATGTCATTCAATCTTTTATAGAAGTTGAAGAAAACTGTTGCAAGCATTCTCCATCTTGAAGAGTTTCATGTGTGGCTGTGTTTTCCTCCGTTTGGACATGTTGAAATTATAATAATGATTATCTTAATTACAGATCACAGGAAATCGTGTATTTTCAAATAATTGTGTCATTCACTCTCTTGCAGAAAGTTCAAGAGAGAGAAAATGTTGCAAGCATTCTCCATCCTGAAGAGTTCCGTGACTTCACACCGTCGGTCGACCGAGTCGTATGTCTTCTACCTCCACTATCGCGTCACGTTCCTGCTGCTCATGTTCGCCTGTCTTCTCATCTCCTCGAGGCAGTTCGTCGGGGACAAGATCAAGTGCCTGTCGGGGCATCACGGAGACATCAGCGTTGGCCTGCTGGATGCCTACTGCTGGGCTGCTTCCACCTACTCCGTCAGTTCGGCTTACCTCAAAGAAGTAAGGAAGTGTTAAATCCATGAAGATCAAAAATCATTCCTGTAATTAAAACCAGCGGCAATGTTCCCTCCAAAACATCATTGCATACTCTCTAATAAAGGTGAATTTGCGCTTTAGATGCGTTTTCCTCGAACTGATTCAAACCAAAATTTGACAAAGAGACAATTGCAGTCACAAAATCATATACCAAATTTGATAATTTCAAGAGACCCTTTTTTTTCGTGCTCCTTTTAATAAGCTTTGTAGAACGTAAGGACATGTTTTTCTACTTACATACTTACTGAAAAACGACAGGTCTCCTTTGTCATATACTATAGAATATGCTGACAGTCGTCAATTACGGTTTCGACTATGAAACGTTTTCGTTCTAGAATGTTTATATGTGGTCAAAATAATTTACATGTCATGATTTCTGTTCCATGAAATGGAATGAATGAAATTCCATGAAATGAAATGGAACATGCACGTAACTCTACATGCACGTGCAATTAGAAATAATTCTTATGATTACGCAATTATTCAAACAGCGGATTCGGTTTCCCCAAACCTTTCTTGCATACACTCTAATAAAGGTGTTACTCCAAAGCACACCTTGAAAGGCATTGGCGTACGATATTTACAAAATATCAAGCCTTGGCATGGCTTTTGTATTTTTACTATATCTTTGGCGTCTATTTTGGTGATTAATCCCTAGTTTACGTTAATAGTATCCAAACATCGAATTTGTGCCTTAGATGCGTTTTTCCCAACCGAATGAAACAAAAAATTTGACTCATAGTTATATTTGCAGACACAAAATAGCATAACAAATTTGATATATTTAAGTCATTGCGATATTGAGTTACCGCGTTTACATGCTTCTGATAGTACAAACCAACAGACAGACCTCCATTTAGATTTGGCTCAAAATTTCAAAGGCATGTACACTACAGATGTAAAATATATGTACCGAATTTTGTGCATCTAGCCTTCTTCGTTTTGTAGTTATCGTGTGAACTTATATGAGAACAACCGGACGGACGGACTTCCCCTGACGAGATTTTGCACAAAATTTGATGCGTATCTACACATTTGGTGTAAAGACTCTATACCAAATTACTTCCATTTAATTTAAAGTTTTTTTGGATTATCTTTATCTGAGATGGACAGACAGAGATAACACCAATAATGTGGTTTTCGAACTCAAGGAGTTCTAAAACTGGAGATTCGTTCCAATCTCGAGTTCGAATTTTTTGACGATTACAATACTTTCTCTGCACTTCGAATATGAGAAACTAAAAAGCATGTGATTAATATTTTAAACTATATTCATGTTGACTGTGTAGGTGATTAATGTCACATGCTATGTTACTAAAGTCAATCGCACATTTTCGACAAGTCCTCTAGGCTGAGGAAGACTGCAACTGGATCGAACACAAAGCTTTTTTTTTCCCTTGTTGCCACAAAAATAAATAGTACACTTTAGATGCACTAATTTTACTTTACTGTTAATCTACACTTTAGATTTTTATATTAAACACGTTAGATGCTAAATGTGTTTTTAAAAATTTTTATCTCAGTAACAAGTTATTTTGTTGTTATCGTGATCATTTGTAATCGGACAGGTTCTGATTTTATTCAATATTTTTTTAGAAATTCACAAATTTAGTTATAAGAGGCGAGTTTCTTTCATTCAGTTTAATACGTTTATGATTTACCCCTTTCACAGGCAGGCAGGCTAATTCCAAAACTGTATTTTCCGGACACAAGGAGACTTGGCACATGGAGATACGTCAAAATCTGAAGTTTGAATGTTTTGACGAGTTAAATTTTCCTTTTGTCAACTTAGTGTACGAGAAAGTAAAAAGGGAATTATCATAAACAGAGATAGAAACTTGTTTACTTTGTATTTTAATGAAAAAGAAACATTTAACTATGCAGTACATATTTTTAGGGATTTTTAGTCCAATAATTCAAATATATCGAAATGTAAGAGAAAATTCTCTTATTCTTGTCTTTCCGAGAACTTCTAAATCAGAAGAATCGATTTATTCCAACATGAATTAGTTCATATAAACATCGAAATCGTTAATCCAAACATTCTCCCTTTTTGTTATCTTTTTATTTGCTAGATGAGGACACTGGCAGAGATAATTATTTACAAATATTTACATATTTCATTTTACGTTCAAGAATTCTTTATATACCATACAGCCATCTTTGGTTCCGTTCTTGCACACTTCATCAACCAAAACGGAAACTTACATCTGTTGCTGTGGGATCATGGTATTTTTTTGCACGTGCACAAAAGGTTACATCATATTATGGTTAAGCCTATAATTCCAACAATATTTTTCTTTTTTTTTTTTTCCTTCAGGTCTGACTATTATTCTCCTTTTTTCCAGGCAGGCGTCGAGGTACCCCACCCAGGAGTTGGAGGATCCGAAAGTTCCACTGAATACACCTTCAGAAATTATTACCAATACATCCATATAGTACTCTTCTTCCAAGCTTTATTTTTCTACCTTCCTCACCTAATATGGAAATCTACAGATAATATCTATACGAACACTCTGTATTCTTCCATTCAAGCTTGCAAAGAAGAAAACAATAAACCGGACAAGATAAAAGAGCCCTCATTTGAAATCGCGGCGTCATTCATAGAAGAAAGATGGGGGACGCATTTATTTTATGGACTTCAGTATATCTTTTGCGAGCTACTGTCCATTGCCAACCTAATTGTTCAGTCTTTACTCCTAAACATCTTTTTCAACGGCGAATTTTTAGGCTTGGGATATTTCTACATTTCCCACTATAACGCTGATAGATTAAAGGATCCGATACGCCTGTTCCCACTCGTGACCAATTGCTATTTCAAAAAATTTGGGGCTTCTGGATTCGTGGATACTGTGGATGCGCTTTGTGTTCTACCAGTTAATGCTCTGAACGTGAAGATCTATCTCTTCATGTGGGCGTGGTTTGCTTTCTTGTTTGGGTTGTCAGTTTGTAATCTCATTCATTTTTCTTTGGCATGGTTTGTCCCGAAGTACAGAATACTGCCTCTAAAATTGAAATCCATCTTTTTCAAAAGACGAATGGATCAGGATTCGTATATCCGTGTTTTAACACTCGGAGACTTTGGCGATTGGTTTGTCCTCTCTTGTGTCAAGAATAACATGGATCCTTTGGATTTTTCTCGATTGACGGAGAGCATTCATTATAAATTATCAAATTTGGGAAATGAAACAAAGGAACCATAACTGCGCTGCCAAAAAGAGTATGATAAATTAATTTCCCTTTCTCAGACATATTGACATTTCAAATTAAATGGTATGCTACTGTATATGTCATTGTGAAAGACCGATATCTGGCAAATGTCAGTATTTTCTGGTAAATATACAATAGCCCACACTAACATTTGTCGTCCCTAAATGTAACCAAAGTACTTGTTAACTATCGTTATTTCTCACTTAAACCAATAAATGTCGATATTTAACATTCTGAATACTGAATAAAAATGTTTTTGTTTCGTTAATATAGAACTGCATTTTTAAATTCAGTCTTCAATGTCAAAACAAATTATGATATACATCAAAATGGGAAAAGTCTTAAGCAACAGCACGTGTTAATGAACTGTTGAAATGAATGCACCTGTAAATAAATTGGACAGTATGTTCTAAATGATATAATGCGAATAATAAGCACACATAAAAGTCATGTTCATAAATTTTGCAGTCTTATTTATTGCAAAACTGAAACTGCTACGTTCTTCTTTTCGCCAGTGAGTTTTTGGCTTCACGTCCCTGTGCCTATCAATATACACAGGCGATGGTCGAAATATAGAAGAATGCAACCAATTCATCGATGCATTTTTTGTAGGTCGATATTCATCGAAGAATGCTGGCCTTCTCTAATTTTGGTCTTTCATAGTAGCATATGCATCATATGGTACTTTTATCCCATTTTGGTACTCTGGAAAAATCTTCTTTTTTTTTCTGGAAAAGAAATCCCCCTTTGCTTTTACTTTACATTTAGATCGATTAAATTTCTTACATTTTGAAAAGATAATGTTATTATTTCAAGGAAATTAAATTGGTATTTAAATAAATGAAGAACAATCTATTATTTTTCCTTGAAGTGAAAACTTTTAAGATTCTTTATCTTCTCTTATATGTGCTAATTCTATTAATTCTTTTTTTTAAAAAAAGAAAAAAATCATAAAATCTTTTACAAATTAGATTAACTAATCGTATATGTGACTATAAATTACTTTTTAATTAATTATTTATTTATAATTATTTAAAATCGTTTATACTTCATTCCCTAAATTTTTAATTAATGATGGGAAAATGCAATCGATGGTAATGAATGATAACAATACTCACATGACAATAAATGAGATAATAAATTAAGGTAATAGAAAGAACTTTTTGAAATGAAGCTATTTTAGCTTTAAACATAGTGTTTTATTGCACTGAATATATAACTGCTGTTTTTTTAATTGATATTCTGCTCAAATACATCTATGACATTTAAAACTTTAGGCCTACTTTCTGAACTATTTAATGAGGCATCATTGTATACAATTGCACGAATAGAGATTCTACTGTCAAGGCGTTTAATTGAATCTTTGCATTTTTCTTTAGAGATAATTTCAAATGGTAGAAATCGCAATTCTCTCCTTTTCGAAAATACGGCAGTGAGGTCTGGAGGAAAATGAATAAAATTTATGCTACATATTTGAAATAATTGAAAATAGTGCGCGAGCCTCGTTTAAATTTTATGAAGATATTGTAAAAAAAGATTTGTTTGTTTGTTTCTTTTAATTTGCAGCATTGCATTCGAACATAATTAAATGAAAAAGAAAAGTAGGCAGTTATTACCAGAACGCATTTGCATTTTTTTTTTCATTCTTTTGTTGCTTAAGTACATTGTCAAATGTTTATTGTATTCTTAATGCAAATCATATTTTTATGTTATTTTCATTTTCATCTATTTCCAAATCTACTCACCTGTTTAGTTAATTCATTATTTTAATATGGAATTAGTTCAATTGGTTGATATTGTTTGTGGAGTAATTTAGTAGAATAACACATACATTGTTAATTATATCTTATTTGAAATTAAATAAAATTCATTTGTCAATTAAAATGTGTTTTCTCATTTTTTTTCAGTTTTCAGCTCAATTATTCCACCGATTCTGCATCCGAAATAAAAAGAATATATAGAATATTTTTTTCATTGACATTAGGAATAAATTGATTGCTATAGCATAACGCTTATTTGAGTACAAAAAATCTTCCTCCAAAGAAAAAAAAATGTGGAAAAAGTAGAATTCAGTAACTACCACAATTAAAGATGGCTCATTTAATACAAACTTTTAATTTAATTACTAAAAACTGAAAATAGAATTCTCCACAAGTATAACATTGCTCCATTTATATCTTACAACTTAATTCTTTTGTATACATAAATTTATTTCGTATATCTCGGAAACGGCTCTAACTATTTGGATGGAATTTTGTATCTAGATAAAGTTTTGCTTTTTAAGTTTATCTGAATAATTGTCTTTCTTGAAAAAAACGAGATTTTACACACAAAAGAAAAATTTAGAACTAATTATTAGAATAAGTATATTCAACTTCCACCTCGAAGTGTGGGCTGTGTTGTGTAGCGATCAGTATAGCATGATTGACGCATGTGTTGCGGGTCGCGCTTTTTGCTTTATTTTTTAATTATTTATCTATATTTAATATTTTTGCTTTTTCAGTTTATCTCTATAGGTATCTTTCCCAAAAAAAACAGGATTTTGCACAAACACACACACAAAAAAGGCATTTTTATAACTAACTACTAGAGTCTTTTTCGATCTGCTCTCAAGCTGACAATGTCATATAGAGCCATCTCGAACCCGATTTCACCAAGGTAAAACTTGTAATTTTATTACAAATCTATAGTACTATTTCCCTGCCATATTAATCACATAGTAGGAAAAAAAGATTTACTAAAAGGGTGTCAAGTCAATGAACCCGACAATTGCGACTATAGGTAAAAAATGAAAGCTCAGAAAAATGCAAGAATTATCCCATATCTGTTAGGAACTGAGAACATAAGATGCTTCTAGAGAATTCCATTTGACGTCGCACTTAGATTTGTAGATTTACAAATCTAAGTGAAAGATTAAAAAAATATATACCTCTGAAGTTGCGTTCGCAAAACAAGCAAAAATGAAGCAATCTATGGATGTTGCTCACTGTTGTTATTATCTTATTAGCGATTTGCTGACTGCCTGTTAACTTGTAGCTAACTTTGTTAACGACTAACTAAGAAAAAAAAACAACGTACACAAAGATTCGGTTGTTTATATACATCTCGTCTATTTTCCCATTGCCTGTGCTTTATGTTTCTGGAATATTCGTGGAATAAAGCGCCGTTTCCCATTATCCAATTTGTTGGATTACATTCTCCGTACACTCAGCCGGATTTTCGTAATGACATCATTTTAAAGTAACTGAAACCTAAATCGACTTTTTAATTATTCAAGGCACTGACGTTCTTCTTTTGCCACTCCTGTCACGCTTAATTATAAATATAAGTGAAATACGAATTGTGCCCCAAACAGTTATTTCAGTTTCACGGAAAAATTAAATAACCCACTTTTAATTAAATAACCTTTTTTTTTGGTAATTTAAAGTAATTTTTAATTTTTAAAATAGAACTGTTCAACTAAAATTATATATATATATATATAAGATTGATTATAAAATATAACCCACTTCAACTCAATTGATCTTCCCCTCTCCCAGGTTCTAAACCTTTCTGTTCGCAGATTTTGAAATTTACCGTCCAAATGCTTTATTTTGGTGACTGTGGGCTTTTTTAATGGTAGTCATCAGTAGCATTTCATTGTATAACTTATGGGCACAGTCTTTTCTGATGACACGTTATAAACATCATCCGGATTCGGGACCACTTGGGAAAGGGAAGGGGGGAAACTCCTGATTTTTTTTTTCTCATTTTACATCCGAATGTAAATATGCATAGACGTATAAAGTAAAAACAGACATAAATCAACAGGAGTGTTTCCCCTTCGACTTTCTGATACAATACGATACATTTAGTATCTAACTTACTATTGTAGAATCAAATATGCATTTTGCATCTCTTTCTATTGACCAACGATAAAAAATTTAATACAGGTGAATTTATAGATGAAAAATTAATATTTAACGCAGAAAATGTAACCTTTGTGTCAAGGACACATATCAGATTTAATTTATCTATTTATAAACAACTTTTTTGAAACGTAAAAATATATTTGTGTAGATCTTTACGTTTTTGTGTTTGCCAATAGGTAGACAGCAATCGACAAACAGAGAGACAATTTATCCTTGATGGGTTCATCTCAATATAAAACTCAGATCTACAGCCTTTGTTTAGTGATCGGGTGTTAAAATATGTCCATTTAGTTTGTTTCATTTCTAGTTTCTCGTTTTCGTATAGATACGACAAAGATCAACAGACTGTCAACTTTAAGAGGATTTGGCTCAAAACCTGATACAAATCTGTAATATGGATGATTAAATCAAATGCAAAATTCCATTCATCATGCTCTTAGCATTTATCTGTTTACTTAAAAACTGACGGATAAACTTTTTAATGACCAATTTTGTCCAATATGTTATAAAATGTTACAGTCTTGGAATAAAGACTGCATAACAAAACAAAAATATATTAAGGAATTTTGCAGAGTTCTAAAATGAAGCGTCAAAATATGAAGTCCAGTGGTGTTTTTATGATCATTAGGTTAAGAGGCCAGTAAGCAAATAGATTTAAAAACTTTATTTATTTTTTTAGTTATCAAATAAATAATTTCAAAAATTTAAAATAGTCTTTTTAAAAAACGCACATTCTATGAACGATAAAATGATAGGATGGCAAACATTTTATCAAGTGTAATAGTTCCAGCTTTTATATATTTCATCATGTTCACTCGGTTATTAGAATATTTACGAAATTCAATAATTTTGTGCATAAACCTGAATAATGGGCATTCTGGAGTAATAGGAGATAAATAACAATAAGCATTTACAAATATGTATAACAGAAATCGGCCTCATTACTTATGGCAATAGTCAAATGTAAACAAACCATCGTAGGAATGCTTCAGACTACTCCATTGAACGCTTTTACAACTGCATAGAATTCAATGGTTCGTTAAGCTAATTATTGAAATGCAGATTATTATTTAAAATGACAGAATATAGAAAAGGGCTCACCGTTTCACCCAAACTTGCATTCAGTTTGAGGCAAAGAAATATAAACGGAATCAAGACTCTGGTGTCAAATAGAAAGCATAATCTAGATTAAAGATTTAACAGTTGACAATCAAAAGATCTCAATGGCATGTATTATTAAAACATAAAAACCGTTATTTTATGCAATATGATATTTCATGATGCATATGACTATGAATAACTGCAATATGACTATGAAATAACTGTATTACCCATTTGAATGGTTACTTATACATATTTTAATTTGCCTGAGCAGTCATTTTTGTTGGCTGATCTTTCTATGACAATGTTCTGTGATTCTAATATTTACTATTTTCAGTCTTGTTAGACTACAAAGTGAAATTTTAATTCATATATTCCATGTTAATAGTTTAACAGCCAGAAAAGTCAATATTCTGGGTGAACAAGCTAGTCACCAAAGGTGGCTAGTAGAAAAAATCACCCTCCAATAATCATTAACATGTTAAAAATGTCCCGAAAGTCGGTTCTAAATTGATCAACTTATTAAAATGAGAATCCAAAAGTGTGCACTTCTTAAGAAAGCAAAATACTTAAATTCCTTACTAGTTGCATAAAACATAAATACAGTGGTTCTCAACCATGAGTCTAAGAAAGTTGATCAGATGATATAGGAAAGATCTCAGGATTCATTACTTTATATACATGAAAGTTAATATCAGTGGACTATTGAAATGAAAATAGACACGAGAAAAGCAACTTTCAGAGAAATTCCTTGGTGCATTCCTTTATACAAGGACGTGCCTAACCTGAAAAAAAAATTGTGCAGGAGAGTGCTTATTTTCCTAACAGCCTCACTCTGCCTATTTTTGAAACACAGTATAAAGTGTCACAAAAGGCAAAGGGCAAAAAAAGAGGCTCATTACTCGTTTCTTTTTTCTGTGAAATTTTCTTTATTCGTGTGTCAAAGAAATGTTGTATTTAGCTAGGGAGAGATAGGAAGAAGGGAAAAAAATCCTAGTTTCTGTTAATATTTTAAAGACAGGGACCACTTAGAAACAGTTTGTTGTGTTAGATACGCTCTAATGCAAGGTTGCTGGCGCTAACAAAAGCACGGGAATATATTTTCTACAGGTTTTTGTTGGCATTAGACGTTGGGAAATTTCTAATGATTCCTTAATGGTACTTGTCACAAAATGTTTAAAGTAGCAGTGAGATAGGAAAACTTTTTAACTTTTGCTTGTTAAATTCTCATTTCCTACTTTATCGTCAATTATCTTAGAAAAAGCTTCCAATTTATATGCTAAACTAATATTTTTACTGTCGCCAACAAATATGACAGTAGATTAGCAAGATGATATTCCTTGTTTAAGTAATGCAGAGGCTATTCGCACATTTTTTTAAAATTTTTAATAAAATTTTACGTTATTTTAAAAGTAGTAATTTTTAAGGGATTAAGATATTCTAAATTCTTCTGAATTTAGTTATAAGACATAGATTTGAGTTATATGTTTGATAATGTATTTGTCGATTATGTTGCTTTTTGGTAGTTGAAAATTACAAATAAGTCGTATCAAGTCATTTGATCACAAATTCACAATTAATGGAATATTCAGGAAAGTTTTGTACATGCTGAAAAATCTAACGAATATAATGCAGCTTGATTTTAAAATTATATTGTAATATTTCCAACATATTTACAGATGTGAGAAACACTTACAATCTCTAAAAGTGTTGTTAAAGTTGTAAAAATGAAACTACAAAATATGCAAAAAGTCGTTAAAGAATAGATTTAAGTTGCATATTATAAGAATGCGATAATTAAAACATAAAAATCTTCTAAAACAACAAATGATATTTTCGCGCTTCGTTCTGGCGCGAGATTAATTAATCAAAAGTAAGAAACCAAACGATAAATTAGCACGCCATCTTTAGATGGCGTCATTTACTAAAAACGATGAATAATACTAAAACAAGTCATCTTCGGATATTCGTTGCGTTGAAATCAGTTGAATTTTTTTATGCATAAGTTCTCTCGACAAAGTATTTTTAAGCATTAAATTAAGAAAGGCATTAAAATACTATTATTTTAATTTCAATACACTTGTACTGTTTATTGTGCACGTCAACTCCTGTAATTCAATCAAGTCCCGTGACATTACATTAAAAATGTCCATGTAGTCTATCTTCTAATTGCACACTGTTTTACGCGGCTCTCATTCCTCCGACAATAAACAGAAACTTCCTTCGTTCACTTTCAGTATTGGACGAAAATCACACAATTAAGTATTTGAAAAAAACAATGTAAATGATTTGCATTTCATTACAACAAAGAAATGTATAGGTAAAAATAAATGCAATAAATAAATAAATAATTGTCAGAATTCTGGAAAAAACTGTACAACTAAACCGACACCATTAAAAAAGCCTTTTTTTTTAAATTTATAGAATAATGCAAAAGTCACTTATGTGCAATAATAATTTCGAATGTTATCACATAAAAATATCAAAATTTTGATTAATTTTTAATTAATTAAACTTTTAATAAAATCTTTAAAAAAAACTCCTTTGAGGTGAATATATTCATTCTCCAAAGTATACTTGCGCCGATTTGAATAAGCTATCTACATTTACATTACAAATGTAAATTAGACTGAAAAGCATCACAATGCATATACATAATCTTTATTGTCTGTAGAGATAAAGATGTTAAAATGTAGACCTTTTTTATTGTACTTTTTATTGTACTTATTGTAATTCTCGCATTTTGAATTAGATTCAATGGTATGCTGGTTTTTTTTTTTTTTTTTTTTAGGATTTATTTCGAAGTTTTCCCTTGAACAACATATTAAAGTGCAAAATGAACAAAAAAAAACTTATTTATATTAATATAAAGGGAGAAATTATGAGAAATACAAAAAGAAAAAAATAACAAAATTGAATCGATATCTTCCGCTGCCACATATGGCTTAAAAGTCGAAAAAAGTGGCAAAAATCCAATGTCTTTCATTAATTTTTAAAATTATCTCTACCTGCTAATTAAACTCAGCTGTTGAAAACAATGCTTCATAAGTGCTATTTAGTTTATCAAAATCTGTTCATAACACCGGTTGCATTTTCCTTTCAAAGTAATCATAAACAGATACTCCAACCCGTCCGAGGGCACTTGAATAAATCTGAGTGACTGGATGCCTAATCAGCTGAGCATTGGCTGATTGACCCTAAGGTTGAGCCCTAAGAGTCATCACCGACCACCAGTCAACCCCTAGCGTAAGAGGCACGTTTCATCATCAGAAGGTGTAGCTGACCCTATACTATTTCGTGACAACATTGGCGGGAACTAGAGTTAAGTCCTAAGGACTATCACCGGCCACTGTACAACCTCTCCGGTAGGAGGCATGTCTCATTACATGTTTGGAGTATCTGGTCCCACAACATTTCTGTATCCACCAGGGTAGCGAGAACCAACCACCATACTAAATGCTTTTCATCTCCATGTTTGAGTTGCCCGTCGATGGGAGTACCTTCCAAAGTAAGTAAAAAATAAATAAAATTACTTCAATGTGATTTTTAATTACCAATCCTCAACATAACTTTCATGCATTATCTTCTCAATAAATTAAAATAGTATTAAAAATTAATGAACAGTGAATTTTGATTTTTTTTATGGCTTCTAAGCTCCATGTAAGAGCGGAAGAGAATTATTTATTTATTTTTCCTTATATTTCTCACCAATTGGTGACTTTTCAGCTGTATAGTGATAAGAAGTAAATTTTCGTTTTTTTTTCTGTCCACCCTATTAAAGAGGTAATAAATTCTGCGACTGCAAACAGGCTTCTCATGAATTCTTCAAACTAATTTAAAATAGCTGTTTAAAAAATGACATTAAACACATGACCAAATCCAAAGAGCAAAATATTTTGAGCAAACAGATGTGTCATCACCAGTTTCCACTAACCCAATTTAACTAACACCCTTTCGAGAGATAACTGCATACCCACGCATCTCTCCCAACGTGCGTCAGCATACTTGAACTATCACGGGCCACTGATTAATTTCCAATTTTACACCCTACACTCATTCAAACTGAAACCGCAGGGGTTAAGACCTAATTTTGGATGGACAAATTGCCGTAGATTGGAGTGCCTGTGCAATCCAATAAATTTACGAGATTCTCCAGCAGTCTTATCTGGGAACAAAGCACCTCACCTTTCCAAAATACCGTTTTTCGCTCGTTAATAGCAGTCCCTGGCTCCTGGATGAGTTCCAGGAGCACTTTTACAACAAAGGAAGGGCCTCTATGCCCATAAACATAATTTACGAGACACCAAATTTGTTGGAAATCCGTTCGAGTGGAGAAAGCCTAAGTGTACAAGTTACTTGAAACTTCGAGCCGCGGAAGTTTGGTGAAATTCATCCCTAATATGAAAACAATGTTGAAGCTCTTTTCTGATTGAGTTATTCCTTCTTTTCATGATAATGGAAATTTATATAATAACATTTAGTAAACAAAAAATTGCGCCCAAAACAGGAGTACTGTAAATTGGTTGTTGTTGGAAACTTTCTTCCAAGGCTATTGCGAAATAAGGACCATAGCTGTCCAAAAAAATCAAATGTCACAATCATTATAGCGGATTTGAACTTTTCATTCCGCTGTTTGTTGTGGTTGGAAGAAATGTGCGATTTCTTGAATATTTTTTATAACTAATCTGAGATTTTTTTGCTAATAAAAGCGATTTACAAGTGAGGGACATTGAAGATTTTGTAGTGAGCTTAACATGTAAATATGGATGAGGATGGATATTTCCATAATGCTGTTTTATATAATTATTTCATATTACATATTTATACTAGGATTTTTTTAAACATTGTTCCTTTAATCTAGAGCATGAATTAAGGAACCTGATTTATTTCACAAAAAAAAAGAAAAAAATCATGCAAAGAAGGGTTATATAACCATCTGTAAATATTAGTGAAAAATTAAAGTATATCCTGAAATGATGCACTTTAAATATTTTTTACTTTAGGTGGGAGGGGTAATATAATAAAAAAATGTTAACCCTACTGATTATATCACAGCTAGGATTCTAAGATTCGCGATCTACCACATTTAGGGTCAATAAAGAATTTTTAAATCATTTTTTTCCAATTCCATTCTCATATGTGTAATATGAGCTGTAATGAATATTCCAATGGTGTAGCAAAGGAAAGTGGCATCTGATGCATGGCATTATATTTTTACTACATCATGATATTTCCTTTAAAAGACAACATAAACGCACTAGAATTTTGTTTCCATGATATCCTTGTGGTGGTAGGGGGGACAAACATTTCCACCAGCCTCCGCAACTTCTAATGTCAGATATTTTTTATCGATTTTAATTTAATTTTTATATCAAGAGTTTTTAAGTAACAAATATAACAGTAAATTGAAATGACAAAACATTTCATTTCCAGCCAGTTTTAAAACAATGAGCTTCAATCAGGGCTGCCACTCAAAACTGGAAAAAAAATTCCCGGTGTTCTCCCTGTACTTATATTCAGCATAGGAGAAAAAAAAATACACGAATATCACTTATTATAATGCAAAAGGTTTTAAGGAATGGAAAATGCAAGGAAAGAAAGCAACGATGCGGCATGACTCGAAATAATAGCAGATTTATAAAATTTTTATATTTTATACTCAGAAGAACAATTTCTCTTTATTTATTATCAAGAATTGAGCGGGACAAAATTTATATACGAAGGTAGCGGGGGAGGTATGTTGCAAGTCGCAAAAAATTAAGGACTCGGCTGAAATAAAAGACAAAACATTTCTTTTTATCTTGATGCGAATGATTTAATAATTACTAAACAAAAAGTTGTTACAAAGAAAGAACACTTTTTTTATTATTCATTTTTGACAATTTATGCAACTTCTGCACAATGTTTTAGCCATCCGTTTCATGGAGCTAATCCGTTACGACGCCTTTTTTTAGCTATTTCCGATATGTCATTGAAAGCATAAAGGGCGTATGTGACGCAACAAATTTCAACATCCATAAAAATTTAGCTTTAAATTATTGTTCTTGAATTTAAAAAAAAAGTTCGAAATTGGCTATTTTCGGACATTAAATTTGACGTTTTCGGATTTGATGTGTCGATTTCTTCTGTATTCCTTCTAAATACAAAGTCCAACATCAATGACTCTTTTGACTCTTGAACTTTGATGATTCTTTTGAACTGGCATGAAGTCTAGTATATTTTCTTTTTTTGGCATGACTAATAAGTGCATGTTTTTCCGTATTATTTATGCTTATTATCTTCTTTCAAAGCGAGCAGTACGAAACAAATGGATTTTGCAGAACTTCTCGAAACCATTCAGCAAAATCAGGATTGATTTTTTCTATCCCTCCAATTCGTATTAAATATGGATTTTGAGCTGCTCATTGATTTAAATAAATTCTCTAATCCGTTTCTCAAACAATAAGCAAACTATTCAATAAACTCAAAAATGGTACACTTAACGGCTCTGCGCTACTTTCGCAGACTGAATGTTGCTATTATTGAATGTTGCTATAGAGAAATGTATTCTGTTCTTTCGCGCAGTTACAGAATTCCCACGCATGCTCATTAATTGCAATTCAGGAATCTCATGGAAAACAGAACAACTGTCTCACACATCGAAACTGAACCGAATGACAGAAAAAAAGGGGGGAGAGAAGAAAAGGGGCGAATCTCCGCATTACACAATCGCAAATGGTATTGTTTCGTTTTCAGAAGCTGTGATGACGATCTTTTATTCTTGCAAACATTAGAGATCGACATTTTCTAGATGGGGGTTTAGTTTAGTTATATTAACGTCCCGTTTGAAGAAACACTAGGGCTATTTTGGGACGGACCTCGTAATTTTGAGCCGCGGTCAGGTGACGAGGACGACACCTGAGCTGGCACCCCCCTCTCCACACCACACCAGCGGGAGGACGTTTGGTCAGGACGGATTTAACGTGCAACATTCTAGATGGGAGAAAAAATAACTAAGAACCTTAAAATTCCCAGTATTTTCCAGATTTTTATTTCCCGGATATTTTTAAATTTCACTGTAGTTTACCTATTTTTGCTGTCAACTTTTAAATTCAATGTGTTTTCCTGGCTTTTTAGATTCTCCCGGGGATTGGTAATCCTGTTCAATACATGCAAATAAAAGAAATAATAATTCGAAAATAATATGAAAAAGACGGTAAAAAAAAATTGTAAAACTTTTTAAAGCAACTTAAATATTTTCATGCAAAATTTGGCAGACTAGGTGACCCACAGCAACAGAGCAAATTATTTCTGTAGCTGGTAGTAAAGCAATTCATTACCACATTAATCTGCAACCATATTTAAAAATAAATTGGTAAGGATCTTATTCTAAGAATTATAACAAATTCCAAGAAAGAAGATTTGAAATAAATTCAAAAAAATTTGAAATTCAAGGATTAAATAATTGAAACAAATTCTAAAAATTCTTGACAATTTTTACAAATTCTTCTAAGATTTCTTAATAATAATATCCTGAAATTTAAACGACACCTGATGCCAATTTCAATAAGTACGACTACACGGCTCTTGTAAATCAAATTTAAAAAATCAAAATAAAATTGCCTTAAAAACTAATGCAAGGAAAAAATTGTATAGATCGAGATCTGATATTTTTAAACAAATATCTTTTTCAAAATCATTTCCTAGTTATAAGCTTTAGAAAAAATTCTGGAAAACAGAATTCAGAATGTTTATAATTGTGGCATTGATACAACTGAGCATTAGACTAAAAAAGTTTTCAGATTCTGATTCTAATACAGAATCGCGCTGTGTCTTACTATACTGCTATACTGTTGTGCTCATCAATGTTATTTACTGCGGTTCTTGAAACGTAAATTAAAAACAGTGGCGAGGCAGATTTTTTGGCAAGAAAGGTTTCCAAATACCAGGATATTTCAAGAAGAAGGCGAAATTTCTTGTCTTACACGTTTTAAAATAAGTTGATGAATGACACAATTCATTTATTATTCGATAAAATTTTCGTCGAAACTCCTTTTTCTAATGTTTTCTCACCTATTTATCTAAGTTACGTAAGCGAATTTCGAATTAAATGCTTTCTTGAGCTATGAATAAGTTACGTGAGTTACTCTGACGAAATCATTGGAGCACGGCATTCTGGTAATATAGGTCCTTCAGACTAGTCTTGGTAACATAGGTCTAAGTGTAGATAACATTCTTAACCTGGTCTTAATTTAGGATCGTAGCAAAAATCTTGGGCTCAAATTCTGAAAAGATCTGATGTCTGCATGGGCTTTGTATAAACTAAATGTGGTCAAAGATTAAATGCTCTAACATTGTAGTGGCATGGAAATTTTGAAAAATTAAGTACTGATTCAGATATATCTTAGTTATCGAACTAAATCTGAGAATATGATGACGATCTACAGCGAACTTTGCATCGTTTCAAAACAAGACATCATGAAATGGCAAAATAAATCAATTTGAATTAATAATTTTCGATTGACTGCAGTTGATATGCACTATAATTTTAATTAATCTTTTTCATTGCCTTTTCCTGATCTAGTTTCAAAAATTATTTACTTCCTACAGTTCATATAGAAAATAAGTTTCAACAATTAATGAATAAATTGTTTGGTGTAATTTATTAACTTTCTTAATGGGGATTTTTGGACAGGATTTAGTTTAGTTTAGTTTAATTATATTAACGTCCCGTTGTAAAGCCACACTAGGGCTATTTTGGGACGGACCTCTTAATTTTGAACCACGGTCAGATGACGAGGACGACTCCTGAGCTGGCACCCCCCTCTCCACACCACACCAGCGGGAGGACGTTTGGCATGACGGATTTAACGTGAAACAGACCCCCTTACACGACGCTTCTTCGGTGGAATCGGGTCTCGAACCTGAAACCCTACGGCTCACAAGCCGAGACCTTACCAACAGGCCACCGCGGGCTTTTTTTGGACAGGAAGTCGCTTGATTATGTAACATATAACAATGGTAGTGTGTTTAGTTTAATGTGTATCAAAGTCCCAATTTGAAAAAAATATTATTTGTGGATGAATCGAAGCATTTTGAACAGCAGTCAGATAACGTGAATGACATTTAAGTTAGCATGTATACAGTTTTATTAAATAATAATTAATTATTATTAAATTAATTATCACGAACTTTCATTAAACTTTACAAAATTTATCAGCAAAATTTGAAGGATTTTTTTTCAATAATTTGGATTTCTGTAGCTATTTTTGAGTTTCAGTTTTATTTGCATAAATAAAGAAATTTTACTTTCAGTTCACAATAATGAAATATTACAATAAATGCCCAGACATATTCAAGAAAACTAAAGTCTTTAAAAAATTATCAGACATAATTTTTTATGCGCAGACATATAAATATTTATGGAGGGGGGGGGGGTAATTAGTTTTAAAGGTAAACAAGCTAATAGTTGAAAAAAACATCATATATTAAATTTTTATAAAACTTCAAGTTGATATAAAATTGTTTTTAATTGGGATAAGAAAACAAATTAAACTGACATAGAGACACACTAATTTTTGAAAAGCATTATTTTGAACTTGCATGGGATTCATAAATAAAACTTTTCAATGTTTATTTTATTTTATTATAATGTTCCAGTATTTATCTACTTTTGCTATAAACAAAGAAGTTTTTTGTACTCTTTCACGCTCACATTCCAAAAATGTATCATAGTTCATCATGAGAAAAAATTCATTATTTAAAAAAAATGTGCATTTTTTTTTTTTTTTTTTTGCTAAATACATAGATGCAAATTTGCTTATCTTATTAATGTTGCTTATTCTTTTAGATGCTACAAGTTACTTATGTTTTAAATTTTTATATAATTATATATTATGCATACATTCCTTTCATACACATTTTTGAAAAATTCATGTTGTACTTTTATAGAGTTTAATGATATATTAATGAGAAATAAATTCAATATTAATTGTTAAGATACAAAAATTCTACTTAAGGCTTCTGATTTTACTGTAATCATATCTTTCTCATTAAGTACAATAAGTTGATATGAAATAAAACATCCCTACAATCTTCTCAATATTTATTTCAATATAAAGACACTCCCTTTTTTAAAAATTAAATACAAACAAATCTATTAATAACAAGTACAAATTCAATCAACCTTTTTTTCCTTTGTTAAAAAATAGGAATAATTACATCACCATTGTAAAAATTCAGAAAAATACCTCAGATTCAAAATCAAATATTATTTGAAATTATTCAAAATGTTAATGTTACATGTGCAAAGGTACTCATTTATCTCATTAATTAAATAAGATATTAATTTTTTAGAAGGAAGGAAGTACAAAAAAATTATTGTAATGATTCATGGGATGTAAAGAATTTTTGGAAGTTGTCCTATTCAGCCAATTTTTATAAACACTACCTCAAGAATTTTCTAACATAAAATTTCATGTCTATTCTTGCACAACCCTTTAACTTCACTTGTTGTCAATAAGCAATTTAGCAAACCAGCTTTGCATATCAGCAGTCATGAATAGAAGATTCATGTTTGTTTTTTCAACTTATTATGTATGGCAATGACACATTCAGATATTCACCAATAACCTGTGCACTTAAATACTTTTTTTATTGACTGGTTTGTGTTTAATGATGTTAATATGTCTAGTCTTGCCCATAATTAATAAGGATATTTTATAATATGCATTATATATATATATATATATATATATATATATATATATATACACAGTTGTGGTTTAAAATTGTGGACACTTTTGAAAATTGTTATATTTTCTAACTCTGTATGCTTATAGAAAATGTTATATTTCACAAAATGCAAACTCTTACATATCATTTTAAAATGAATTCAATGCTGACTTCAACACACACAAAAAAATATTTGCAATACAAAAAAAAAAGTTATTCTTACTTTAATCTAAATAACAAACACAGTAATGAAGTGGATTGTAAATTCTAACTTTCCTGACAAATCACTGTCTTTTGTTCTGGGAACCAATGAAATGTTAATAACTGCTAGCAGAAGCTGACATGTTTAATGTTGGAACAAGTTATTATTGTAATTTTTTCTGTAGAAAGAAGAATAGTTTTTTTTATGTAATCAAATTGCAAGTTAGAAATTTTGTTAAACTACTTAATATATAATTGGAATTATTGTAAATATTTCTAATATTTAGTCAAGAAGCAATGACATCAAATAAAAGAATAGATTGGACACCTAGAAAGAGAACTAAGATTATTGTGTTGCATGAATGTGGTCTTTCCTATACTGAAATTGCAAAACAGGTGGGTGGTTCAGTGACTACATCTGGAATCAGAAAGTTTTGTTTACGATATCAGGAGACAAATTCAATAGAAAACAAAGCAGGAAATGGTTGAAAAAGGTGCATCACATCTATTAATGACAGAAGAATAAAAAGACTATGTCTCCAAGATAGAAGAATGTCATCAGCGACCATCAGAAGTCGAATGATGCTGGCATTTATGTTAGTTCAAAAACAATCAGAAGAAGATTATTAGATGTTAGACTAAGAGGTAGAATTCAACAAAAAAATCCTTGTCTCAATTTACAGTAGTATATAAAAAATTACAGAGGGCAAGGGAATGCATTAATTAGACAAATGATCAGCGGATACAAGTTATATGGAGTGACGAAACAAAAATATTGTTTTTCAATAGTGATTGCAAAAATATGTAAGACATAGAATAGGCAAAGAGCTACATCCTGACTGCATTCAGACAGCTATGAAGAATTCGGTTAGTGTTATGATTTGGTCCTGCTTGCCAGCAGAGGGCATTAGTTTCCTTCATGTTATCGATGAGACATTAAATGCAAGAAAATACAATGACACTACTCTAGAGTCAAAACTTACACCTTCCATCAGTGATCTCTTTCCCAAGAATGTATCATTAATTTTTCAGCAGGATTCAGCTCCTTGCCGCACAGCAACATTATCGAATGAGTGATTTAGTAGAAAAAGCACTGAATTGTTATCATGATCAGGAAATAGTCCTGATCACAAAATTATTGAGAACTTATGATGCTGTTTGAAAACTCTTGTACATATGAAGCATTTATCAAATATAAGAGAATTAATAGAGACTATAACTGTTTCCGAACATCATGCAATAACAAAAGAAGAGCTTAAAACTTTCCTCGGCTCAATAAAACATCAGTGTGAAGCTGTAATAAAAAATAAAGGCTACACTTCTAAGTACTGATAACTCATTGCAGTCATCAGCATCTAATGTATCTCGATAATTATTGCCGCTCAACTTTTTTTGGATTGCAAGTATTTGAATTTTGCTTTTTGTATTGAAATCAGCATTAAATTCTCTTTAAAATGATAGGTAAGCATTTGCATTTTGTTAAGCATTACATTTTCTATAAGCATACAAAGTTAAAAAACATAAAATTTTTCAAAAGTGTCCACAATTTTGGCCACTACTGTATATATGTATATATATATACTGTCATTATCTCATACATATAATTAATGATATACTTGTAGAAACAAAACATGAAAAAGTAAAAGAATCCGATTCAAACTGCAAGCAATCCTTGATTATCCTTATCAATCAACAAAATGATTAATCAGATGTTCTAAGTTAAGACATACTCCCTCCTGGATTTACTTTGTATAAACAAACTGCAAAAATTTTTGAAACTGCTTGCTCTCCTACTCAAGGTATATTTAATTTTTAAAAAATGAATTGCATAAATAAGCTTTTTCCACAAATTAAGAATCTAACTTTAAAGTATTTTTAAAATTCAATTTTTAAAAAAATTTTATTTCTTAACACGTATTTTTACATCAAAATCAACAAATGAACATGATTTTACAAAAAAGATTTTCTCAAAAATGCCACCCCGAACGATTATAAAACATCAAACTAACAAAAGTTATATAATTCTAATATTTGTAATATAATTTAATAATTCTTATTTTTTCTAAAAAATCTTACATCAATATCAAGTAATCAAGAAACACTAATTACATGCTTAAATTGTATATAATAAGTTAATGCAAAATACTATAGAAATTTGTTTAATTAACTTTAAAAATATTTTTAAATTAATTAATAAAAAATAAACTCATTCAAAAATATTTGTGACAGATTTACACTTTCAAAAACTTGAAAATATTTCAATATGTAAAAAACACATTGCTTTCTTTTATTCAAAAGAGGAAAAAAAAAAGTAGGGGGAAAAAAAGTTATAATTGTGACAGACAAATAAAAAACATATAAGCTTTTCACCACAAGACCTTTAAATATGTGTTTTTTCCTTTAGATGCATTTTTTTAAAGCTTTAACATGACACAATATGAATGTTTTTAATTTCTTTAAATAATGCTTCTATTTATTTATTTTAAATTATAACTCAACATGAATTAGTGATCTTAAAACATAACAACATAAATTTGTAATCAAGCTTAATATTATAAATACCACTTTTTTTTTTGTCAGAAGTCACATAAAACTGAGAAAAATATTTTTAGGAAAATAGGAAATGCAATGTTAATGACACATATTTTGACTGTATGACTGCATTCTCTTTTCATGCAACGACCCATAAATTTCAAGTTAATAAAGATTCCTCAAATTTAGAATAATACTTAATACTTCATTCATATTCTTAAGATATTTCAAAAATGTTCAAATGTTCAAAGCAATAAAATGAAAACAATTCAATAATTTCAAAATTCTTTTATTGTCTGAAATTTTATACAAAATATAAAATCTTATAATGCAATTCTTTAAATTAATACTAAGTTATTAGCACATGCTCACCCTCATTAAAGACAAGTAGCCACTTCTCTACAAATGAATATAATTATGCTTCTTGGTGAAAAATCAATTTTAAGTATCAATCTTGCATGTTGCTGAAAGCGCTGAAACATTAAATAATAAATAAATGAACATTACATTATATTTTAAAATATTATATAATTTTAAATACCAAAATATTTTTAGACAATAATTCAGAAATGAGCATAATGACATAATTTAAAAATACAAGAAATTCATTCCTGTGGATATTTTTAATTTCTTAAATAATTTAAGAAAATATTCAATTTATAATAAAATTTTAAGCTCATTTCTTAAATTTATTAAAGAATTTGTAGCATATCATACATTTTGCAGCCTATCAAAACAGCTTATAAAGCATTTGCTTGTCCCCATTAACTAATTATAACATTTATAAATCTGAATTCCATTTTCACAATCTGATTCTATTTACATTAATAATTTTTAGAGCTTTCTTTCTTTTTTTAAAAAAGTGGTTTTAAAAAATCAACATCATTTTTATGATATATTACTGGCTAAATAATTTCTATTATATTATAAATATTATAATGTATTTAAATATTAAAAGAACATCAAAAAACAAAAGGAATCAGTATATTTTTGAACAGAAAATTCTGCAAGAATATACTAAAAATGAATTTTTAACTGTGCATAATAAAACAGAAATAAAAATGTGACATATATTAATTTATTTTTAAAAAATGAAAACATTTGTGAAATGTAGAAGTAATTCTTTTTGTACAGGTTAAAACACAAAACATTTCCCGTGAACAAGTTATCCATAAAATTACTTTAAATTGGTAAAGACACTTTGAAATAAAAAAAATTAAAGTTTTCTTTACATGATGTGTACGTGCTGTGGCAGCTAAATTCTTAACTCTGCAATCAGAATTGTAAATAACTAACATAATTATTATAGTATATCACAAGACTTTCGAGTTGCACTTTTGCAAATTTTTTGGTCCGCAATTACTCTACAGAGAATTTTATTTTCTCTTTCTGACTAGATTTCTTACTAATAACCGAAGATAAGCAATCCCAAAATAAAAGAAAAAGAAGACGATTTTCAAATATTGTGAAATGTAGGGAGGGCAGCATTTACATTTTTTTTTATAAAAATATACAATTTAAGAGAATATTTGAAATTTAATCCAAATTAACTCACAAAAGTTAAAATGCAGTAACGGCTTAATCAAATCAAAATTTCATAAGATCTAGATGAATTAAACTTTCACAGTTAAAATTTCACTTAATGTCTAAAAGCTTATTTCTCTGCTTAAACTACCTTTCCAAAAACTACTTTATACTAATAGTAATTTAAAGTAGGCTAAAATTATTTTAAAAATAAACACAATTCTACAAACAGAATGCTTTTCTTAAGGAAATGCATAATTTTAACATTAAGTAATACATTCAAATGAAATAATATTTTACAGCTGTAAATATGAATTCACTACTTTCCTACAAGTGAAATTATATGAAACTCATTATAGTACTTACAGCATTACATAATTATCAATACAAATTATTAAATAAATCTAGTAAGTCGAAGATTTATATCAATTATAAGAGAAACAAAAAAAAGCAGAAAAAAAAAGACCAAATACAAAAATATGAAGCATAATATTGTCACGTAGTTACTTTAGTATGGAACTCAAAAACACAACAAGAAGTAGAGCTAAACCAATTTATTGACTCAACTTAGAACTGAGAACACAGTAACTGACAAACCTTCTGCTTTTATACTAGCACAGAAAGTTCCAGAATGCTTTTCTGGAGACAGTAAAAAAAGTCCAGAGCACTTGTCTGGTAAACGAAAGAAATGTCCAGAATCTTTTGGAAGATGAAATAAAGAAAAACATAAAATCAAGATATTAAATATTTACACATACTATGAATCGCATTGTTTCTGGCGGGATTCAAACTTACGGTCTCTTGATTACGAGACCAGTGCTATGACCATTTGGCCATGGAAATTCAACTGTCTCTTTTTCAATGCGGCAATATTTCACTTGAATAATTTGCAAAGAAAAATAATTCAGAAATAAAATAATAGAAATTAATTTTAATATAATTCTAGCTTTCTATATGTAAAGCTTGTATGGTATAACAATAGTGGCATAGCAAAAGTATAAGGTGCCAAGGTCAAAGTATTATTTTCCACTTACCTTACCATATTTAACCAATATACCAATTTCCAATATTTAGCCATTTAACCAATATTTTTCTACAGTAGATCTCAAGAAACTGATTAAGATAAATATGTTTTGTGTGGTTACTGTACTGTATAACAATTATTGATTTTTTTAAAGGTCATATCACTGGATATTTACACTGCTAATCATCTTTCTAATCAGAAAAATGGAGTTAAAAAATCATAACACATTTGTCTTCTTTGAACAGGAAGACACTTTATTATTCAATAAATCTTATTAGCTATTCATAATAAAAGCACTTATATTATGAAATACTTTACTGTTTCAAAGATGTTACAGCTAAAAAAAAAATCATTACAGGAACCTATAAGAATTTTTGAAAGAATTCTTTCTTAAAACTGTATATAACCAAGCTGATAATAATGTGGAAAAAAATATTGATAGATAAAGATTATAACAGGAATGTATAGTCCATTATGAACTTAATTCTAACCTCAAATATGTATGAAAATTTCTTAAAAACTGCAAGATAAATTACAAAGTATTAAATCATGATCAAAGAAGATATTTAGATACTTCATGTGTTCCTTTTTTTTTTCCAAAATACAATAGAAAAGGCTAATATTAAAATTTTAATATCAAGATATGCAAAAAAAAAATTCTAAAAAACATTTCTCTTATATTGTTTTGTATTCTTATAATAATATTTCTTTTATATTCTTATAATAACATTTATTTTATATTCTACCATTTTATTTTCTAGATAATAATTAGATAAGAGCAAAATATAACTTATAAGTGAAGATAATGATACACAAAGAATACCATGCTTAATTCCTTTTTTGTCAGAAAATAAAATTTTCGGACCCTTTAAATTACCTATATGATTTTTTAAAATTTAATTTAATGACCTACTCATTTAAATTACCTACTCATTTTTATTTTCCTTCCTCAGTTACAAATTTAGCCACTGCAACTAAAAAAAAAAAATATGTTGATTAAAATGAAACATCAGATTCATAGAGAGAAATTAAATTCAAAGGAATATAAAATGTGAACACTCTGTGATAACCCAATAAAACTTATAATTAATTGAAGCAGCAAATATTTAAAATACTCAAATAAAATACTTTATATAAGAAAGAATTCACAAGTGAATTTTAAAAAATTATGTCTATTAATGATAACTAGATACGATAAATTATTTACAAAATTGAAATCTTATGAAATAATAAATTTTGTAATACATAAAAATCAAAAGTTGCAAATTTAAAATATATTATCAACATCAGAAACCATATAAGAACAAGGCATATTATTTTTGCTCATAAAGGTCAATATCTTTCAATTAAAATGTACTTAATTTCCTAAACAAAAAAAAAAGAATTATTATATTATTTTTGTAAAATTATATTTCTTTTGTACAAATTTAGAACTCAATAGAAAATGATTTCTAAATAAAAACTTAAAAATTCCAAGAGTCAATTCAAATGGAAATTTTAATTTGAAACAAAAGTTTATTTATAGAACTTTTAATTTTAAATAATTGGTTAAAAAGTAATGTTTTAAAAATGTCTAAGATTAATTTCTCCTTAATTCAAAATAAATTATTATATTTTCAAAAAACATTTTCAATAAAAAGGCATATGCAACCCTATAACTTAGATTAAAATAATTATCCTTAGAACATAAGATAGTTTTTGAAGCAACAGGTAGCATTTGTCTAATTTTTAAAGAATTGTTGTTGCAACCGAATTTAAACTCATTTTTTCTTACCTTTTAAATTTCCAATTCTAAATGCAAAATTTGACTTTTTAGATTTTTAAAAATTAGATCTTGAAGTAAAACGTATGAAAAGCACATCACATGAAAAAGAAAAAATACATTTTTTAAAAATATGCTAATATTATCAATTAATGCGAGACAATTTCAAATGAAGAAGAAAAAAAATAGAAGAATGCTTTTAGTTTTCTTTAGATTTCATAGTTTTAAAAATACCAAACATCTTCCAAGAAAAATTGCTTATTAGAAAAAAAAATTGTTTGCTTAGAAATATGTTAGTTGAATTTCAATGCCAAATTGTTTTATACTAAATGACTGTGGCAATTAAATAGCTGTCTTGGAATATTAGCTATCTAATTTCAAAGAAATATACAAAGCATAAATTGATTTTCATGTCAATTTGCCTAAGGACTTCTATTCATGACAGATATATAATTTTATCATTCTTGAGGCTTTATTGTTATTGCATTTATCAAGCCCATATAGTTCTTTTGTAATAGAATCAATTCAATGTATGCCATTGGTGGTTATTTTAGATTTAATGGGGGGAAAATGGCAATAAGAAAAATTCAATTAATTCTAGGAAGTGAAATAAAATAAGCATATTTTAAATAAGAATAATAATATTTTAAATTAATAAATTATTAATAAGATAATATTTTATTAATAAGAATATTTTAAAAAGTAAACAGAATCATTTAGCTTCAATTCTATTAACTAAAATATTAGAGAATTTTTATTAACAGATCTAATAAAATATTCACTGCAAGGCAGTAACAAAACAAGATTTCAAACAAAGAGAGAAATGAAAAATTTTTATACATAAAATGTTGGGACAAAAAAGAACAACAGCTCTTGGAAAGAATAAATGATAAATGAAATTTTCATTGCTCGCATCCAAAACAATAAAATTTAGAAAAAAAGAATCATGAACAATGAAACAACTAATTTATAACACTCAATTAAACTAAATTTTACAATTTAAAAATATTTTGTGTGCATATTTTACCTTTTTTCTTATATATGATGTAAACAACTTTTAAATTCCAAAATGAATACAAAACATCTAAATACACAAAGAAAGACAGCACAAATTCCTTTTTAATTATAAAAATCTAGTGAATTAAATATTATATTTGCATTATTTAATGATAAAATGTAATGTGGAATAAAATTAAATAATAATTACTTTTGATTAAATTCCAAAAAAATAAACTTTTTTAATTGAGTTTTAAAAAACAAAGGGTGAAATAAAAATTTTGAAAATGATGTGTTCAAAAACAAATTTTAAACATATGTTAAAATTAGATTTTAAAAAAACTGATTTTATTTTATGATTTTATTTTATGTAACTTGATTCAATAAATGCTCTAATAAATTACAAATAACAAAATGTTTTTCAAACACTAATAATTTAAATAAAAAGAGTTAATTTCCAATCAACTAAATCAATCACTTAAACAGACTGATTTATGAAAATTTGAATATCACTATTCAATAAAAAAATGATAATTTTAGATTTTCCATCGATTGTCTCAAAGAAAATACGCCAATCAGCGGGTAGGTTTCTCAAGATTAATTGGCCTAAGATTATGAAAATGTTGAGTTTTTCTAAATTTTTAACATTCAAAACTTCATAAATAAGTCTTAGTTGATCGTAGAAAATAGAAACATTCATTTATTTATTTAAAATTTGGTGTGTCCAGAATATTTCTCACAATATAATACCTCATTGCATTAAATTTAGACTTCATAATTTTTAAAATATATTTATAAGCCGGAACAAAATATTATTATTGATTTCATTTCAATCCTTTTGAAAGCATAACTAAAAACTGAATTTTATGCTGAATCTGAGAAATTTTTGTTGAATTATTTTTATGAGATATTACATGTTGAGATATTACATAAATTATGAGAAATATTTTGTAGTTCACATAAGACTTAAATACCGAGCGATTCTGTTTGCAATACTCATATTCAATAATAATAATAATAAATATATAACAATAAAGATGATAAATAAAATAAAACGCTTGGTTTTATTAAAAAATATCTTTAAATTAATTGCAATTTCATCATTTCCACTTTAAATTAAAATTGAAGTTTTGCCGGAAATGACAACAAATTAGCAAAATATATATAGTAAATTGAACGAAACGATCTAAACAACAGTATAAGTTTGGTATGACTATCAAAATT
Source organism: Argiope aurantia (assembly GCA_026543865.1). NCBI lineage: Eukaryota > Metazoa > Arthropoda > Arachnida > Araneae > Araneidae > Argiope > Argiope aurantia. The sequence goes on along the minus strand of JAPMOR010110917.1, from coordinate 440,236 downwards.
TGAAGATTAAAAATGTTTTATTTGAGAATCTATTAAGAGACCAGTTACTTAAAATATTTAATTGAAAATTGTAGCGAGCGGTAATACTGGCGAACAGGCTGGTCGCCAAAGACGGCTAGTACTTAATATATAATACAAATATTTATTAACTGCCATAAACATACACATAAATTATATGGTAAAATACCAACTTTCATTTTGAATTTATTTTGAAAAACTAAAGAAAAATAGAATACTAGAATATACCGAATCATATCAATAATTAATCAAAAATTAGAACATTTCTTTAGAAGGAATTTGCATATGAAGTATATTTATATTTTTGCCTAATTCCTTAATTATTTAATAAGGAATTTTGCAAAAATCCTTATTAAATAATTATTTCAATGCTTAAAATTGGATAAAGTAAAGAATAGTGTGCCCCCGAGTTTGTCGCCAATATGGCAATTCATTGTAACGCTCTTGTAGCAACCCTAATGCTGTTTTGTTTACTACTTTTGCAATGGTCGAGTTGTACATGAACTACAACTATATTATGAAAAATGTTAAATAAAAAATATTAAAAAAAATCTCTTAAAGATTTTATTTTTGTTCTTTATTATAATTAAAAGTTTAGTAATTTCTCCCTCCTTTCTTTTCTTTTGGTTATGTACAGTTTCTTTTTTCACACAGTCTTTATGTTCAATGTGTTAGCAAAGCTATCAGGTTCCCATTCCCGCTGCTAACAAAGCCGTAGGATGTTTTTTTTAAGTTAAGAAATTTTGCAGTCTGAAAAAAAAAAAACAATACTTATCAGTAAAATGTCCTAATTATATGGTGGAAAATGGTAACTGTAACTGTTCCGCGGAAGTATTTTTTTTTTTGTCCGCCATTGGCATTGTTGGCGCAGCAAGGGGCACATTAAAATTCACTTTTACCTTAAAATTTATTGCAATTTATTAAATTCTGCACACACCTGATAAAATATCCTCCCACTAAAGTTATATGAGTTAGGAATAACAACAAGAAAAACTTAAAACAAATAAATGAAAACCTAAAATTATGTAATTCATTCCTTTATGAGAATATAAAAAGTGAAACTTAGTGCTAATAGTACTTTCAGGAAATGAAATATTGATATATTTAAGAAACTAATTAAACTTTGCAGCTTCATAATTTTTAATTGTCATCATTAAAAATTTTATTAGCAAGTGAATTGGCATAGCTGTCAACTACACAAATGTTTCTAAAAGAATGTAAATAAAAGAATACTTCATAAAATAAATGTGCTCATATAAACAATAAAAAATAACCAAAGTAGTTTCTAAAAATTAAACTAATTTTCAATTTTAAATATGAGACTATATACAAATTATGTATAATAACAACAATAATATGTATTATAGTAACAACAACTTTTGCAAGTGAACTAGTAGATCTGCACATTTAGTTTAAACACATTAACTTACTTAATTCAATGGAAAAAAAAAGGAATTTTATGCAATATTTTCAAGCAATAAGTTTTTAACTTTTTAAACAATAATTTCTTTACTTGTAATTAAACTGTTTAAATAGAAATATATTTAAAAAAAATAGGAATAAAGGTAAATTGGTTGCTATTGCTTGCTGTAATATGAAATAGGGAGCATTATTCCTATTTTTGGAGAATTACATATAAATATCAATACTATACCAAATTATAATTCTAACTCATAGAATGTAGAAAGTTACAAGTGATCTCATCAATGGAGAAGATGCAATATATGCTTTTACAAGTTTCACGGATAAAGAAAAAGCTCCATGAAATTAAACATCTTTCATTTTAAATATATGAGTTTTATTACACAGAATTTAATTGTTAGAGCTGAAAATTAAAATGTGTTCTTATATATCTGTCAATAAAATATGTTTAGACCATATTAGTGACAGTTTAACAAAATTTAATGATACAGACATAGCTTATTTATACTGTCAAAGTATAACTGACAATAGCAGTTATTAAAAATTTTATTTCTATAATTGTAAAATATACTAATTTTATATAAAATTCTGAAAACTCACTTGAAATAAGGAAACAGCCACTTCATTTTCCACATTTTAGTGTTTACAGCAAAAAGTTTCAAGGATTGCAAGCAAAACCTGAAACATGTAGAAATTTTACTTTCAAACAAAATTTAACTTTTAAAAATGTAGATTATTAAATGAATAAATTCATAATAGTTAATAATTTTTCATTCCAAATATAACCGAGAAAAGAGTAAAAATTAATTAAAAATGCAAATATCAAGGCAGGTTTTTATAAATGAAATGTCATAATTTATGTCTAATTTTCAATGATAAATGTACACTGTAAGTCAGATTTCAGGAAACAGTGTGCAATAAAAAAGATTTATGTATTGGAAGGGGCAAGATAGTTATAAAGATAATAAAGTAACATCTCATTTGCAAATCTTTTAATAAAAATTAAATAATAAGGATTTATTCAATTTAGAAATCTTGATAAATAAATTATTTAAAGCCCTTCTAAAAACATTTTGACATGGTACTTATACAAAGATATATATATATTGAATATTTAACATAGGCACATTTTATTACAATAAGTAACACTAATAATTATTATATATTTCTATACATAATCCAAGAATTATTGGAACTTTTTGCAAAACAAAATTATAGGAGTAGACTTATATACAAATTTGCAAAAAACATTGGTATATTTTCATTCATCAAGTGCAACCAATAAATTTCTAAATATTGTCGAATACAGAAATTTTTATTTCAACAATTTTTATTTCATTTTAGTAAAAAATTAATTTCAAATTAAATGAATTTTTTTATGAAAATGAATTGTTTTATTTATTAATGCTGGTCTATTGCATCAGACAGAGGATTTACAGAGGAGAGCAAAACAACCATGATAGAATTTTCAAAAGATGAGATCATCTATAGTTTGAAACTGGTTGTATAAGAATTTCTCTTCCTACTCATTTTTCCGAACAAAAAATAAAATGGCACAGAAAATAAAACACATATACAATGATCGTAATAGAAAACAGCAAATGAATGGAGGAAAAAATGAGCCAGTTTCAGATTGAGTAATTAAAATTAAATCTATTATCATATACATCAGGCATTTTACTTTATAGCGACTTCACTAAAAAATATTCTAGCTGTGTTATCTGCTTGGCAATATTTTCACCCTCGCCAACAAAAATTTAAGAGTCACCGGATTTTTTTTCTCAATTATATACAGATTTTAAATCTTGGGTATATTTTTGAAGTAAAAATACACTGTTTTTATATATTCAGAAATTTATGATAAATGCTTCAGTTGCTAAAAAAAATTTCAATTAAAACAAAGTAAAAAACTGAAATTTATGTATAAATATTCATATATTTATATTGAAAAAAAGTGAATATAAATAAGATTTATTATTTGAAATAAAATATATCCCATTTGCATAAGATTATTTCACTCATAATATTTTAATTACAATATCTTTTTGCTCTGGAAAATTATTCAGAATACCAATTTAAATCCTAAATATAATTCATAAATTAACATAATTAAAGTCTTACAAGTAATAATTTTTTTAAAAAATAAGGTGGAATTAATCTGCTTTAAATATTTCACATGGAAAGTTTCAAAATAAATTAATCAAAAAATAAAATACTTTTTCAAATATACTGATATCATTCAAACCTTGTTTTCCTTTTATATATGTCATAGTAAATTGAAGTTATGCTCTTTCCATTAGCAATATAACCTTAATGAAGAAAATAAAATTAAAACTGAAATTAATCAAAAAGCTGATATGGCAGAATATTAAATAATTATAGTCAAGTACATAAGAAACTTACAATTCATATGAATTTTAAATTATGATTTTAGGTTCTTTCTCAGGCTATTAAAAAAAAATAGATACACATTATTACGATATATAACTCATAAATGAAATCAATAATTTATTTTATTAAAAGTTGTTTCCTTCAAAATTTTAATGGATTCAAATAATAATCATAAACTAAATTATCAGTTTTTTATTGGTAAAAAAGTCCAAAATAAAAATTAATTCTATCAAATTTTGCTACATTCAGAGTTATTCCTAAAATTTACAGACAGAGCAGACATTATTCAATACTAAATGCATTGAAAAAAAGCTCATATTATCTCTCCTTTAGAAAAGAGATAGAGATATTTAAAATTCTTTAATATTTTTTTCAGTATAACAGGAGAATAAAGTATCATGTTCTCGCCAAGGTACAAAAAATTTCAGTCAAAGCAATCAATAAAAAGAAAAATTTTTAAAGAAAGCTTGACACATTTGGTCTCTTATCTTTATAATAAAAAAAAGTTTTAACTTGACGTCATTTGGCGCCGTATACCAGATTCTGTTGCATGGTCCTTTTTACACCTCAAAAAAGACTATTAAAGTAATTTAATGACATTACAAAAGTTTTTATTATCATTTGTATTGGGAATATTTCATTATTTTTGAAAATTTTTGTACCAAGAAACATAGCAAAAATATTAAAGAATAAAATTAGTGATATCAGAACATTAAAAACCATAAACAAAAAGCATAAAATTACAACCATTAACATGTGGTAGCTGCTAAACAAAAAAATGTAAAATTTTAACTGTAAAATTCTAATTTTCTGTTCCAGTTTTTTAAGAAAGAAAATGAAAATGCAAATAATATTATATGATCTTATTTGTGCAATTACAATTTTATAAAAATCATCCTACAAATTTAAAAGAAAAATACTCAAGAGTCTTTCCTTTGAAATTGATTTATTATGTAGCTTTTAGAAATTTATCTCATTTCAGTTGCTTTATTTGAAATAATTCTCTGATACATTACCAAGAAGGAAAAAAAAAGGATTCCGAATAAGATATAGCTTTTGAGCAAACAAAGAAAAGACTTGGAAAAATTTCTTTAAAAAGTTGAAGAGTACTTTTTCTGGCTTATGCTACAATATATCTTTTGAAATTTAAAAGCCTCCGCATGAAAAGAAACCCATTCAAAACTTTTTCAACACAATTTTTTTCAATTAGAAAGTTTACTTCACTTCTTATTGTTTGGACACAGTTTTATTCAGTACTACTTTTTCCCCCCAAAAAAAATTAATGAAATAACTATAAACTGAATAAATATATTTTAAGTAACAGTCAAATTATTAAATTATTTCAGTGTAAACAAGGAGGCTCACAGGCACCTTAAAGATAGATTAATTTATTATCAAAAACTTTTTTAATTTATATGCTCTCAGTCTTATCAGTGAAGTGTAATGAAATGAACAAAATATTTACTTTTTTGGAATCGTGCGGATTTTTAAATATACTTGGGAATTTATCATCTTATTTAAGATGATTTTCCTTTGTAGAAATATGTAAAATTTCACTTCTTCTTTTCATAATAATTTTTTTAAAAATGGAAATTATTAGAATTCATTAGTATTTCTTATAACAAATGTAGTTAATAATGGATAATTCTCCAGATAGTTCAGATAATCTACCCGTAAAGAGACTTCGCTTTGATGACGATGCTCTTCTTTCCGACAGTTCGAATTCCAAAGCAGATATTAGCATATCAGAATCATTACCAGATGAACATCTTAGACCTTCATTACCATCATCGAGCAATTTGGAAGATGATGATTACGATGAAGACTCTCCCCTGGAAGACCAAGAACCTAGCACTTCTTGTTCTATAATGCTTCCAGCACCGCCGACTAACGTTTCTAATGAAGAACCACTTTCGTCACCTCCACCACCAGAAGTGGACAGTGATGATACGAGTCATCCATCAGACTCTCAACAAAACAAAACAAAGGAACAATTAGAAGAGGAAGAAAGAGAAAGAATGCAAGTTCTAGTTTCAAATTTTTCTGAGGATCAACTCAATAGATATGAAATGTATCGTCGATCTGCATTTCCAAAAGCTGCCATTAAAAGGCTAATGCAGTCTATAACTGGTAGCTCTGTCTCACAGAATGTTGTAATAGCTGTTTCTGGCATTGCAAAAGTTTTTGTTGGAGAAGTTGTTGAGGAAGCATTGGATGTTGCAGAAAAAAGTAATGATACTGGACCATTGCAACCAAAACATTTACGTGAAGCAGTAAGAAAACTGAGAATGAGAAACGCCATTCCCACCAGTCGACCAAAGCCAAATATGTTTTTCAGATAATTCTTAGTAACAATTTTGTACTAAAATTCAAATTTTAATGTGCTCTTCATTATAACTACTGTACAGTTAAATATATTCAAATAATCAAGTACTTAATGGTAATATAATCTGAAAAAAATCAACTTGATCTAATGTGATTTGCAAACAACTTTTACTATACACTTTTCTTACTTTTTTTAAGAAATTTATGTTATCTGATCTGTACAATTTAATTTTAATGAAATTTCAGTTGTCAAGCAAAATTAGAATCCAATCATTGGAAGTAGTTTTTGAAAATTCATACAAATTACTAATCTTTATCCTTTTATGTTTTGATACCATGTAGCTTTAGGAATGGAGTCAAAGACATCTTTTTTATTAAAAAAATTAGGAATCCAAGAAAATATTCATACTTTATTTTCTCAATCTAATATTTTTTTTAAAAAAAACCTCTCTAAATATATTATTATGGATATTAAGCTCATTTTTTTAAAAAAATATTCACCTTTTTTATTTTGCATGACAGAAAAATGAATTTAATTGCATCAATGTGTTTACTATGGATACAAATTAAAATGTGCATATTCTACAAAATCAGAACAGAAAATTCTGTTTCTGAATACCCCCTTGAAAAGTTTCTCCCTTTTTTAGTTTAAAAGAATGTTGTTGTTTTTTAATATGTGTCAAGATTTATCAAAAACAATCTTGTTTGGTAGTGTTGTTTGACATTAATATAATAATATGAAAATTATATACAATAGCTTAATTAAAAATATAAATAACTGGAAGGAAATGAAGAATAACATACTTTGTTAAAATATCTAAAATTAGTGACTGGTGTAAACCTTCTACATGTTGTGTACATAGCAACTAAGGTATGCAAATTGCCTCACCCTCTCATATTAATGTAATCATTTAACTGTTCACTGAATTACATTGAAGATTACAGTTTTCATTATGTTTTATTTTTTAAAATTTATACTTTCATTTTGTTTCACTTATGTGATTTTATATTTCTTATATTTAAATAAAATTCATAAAAAGTTTTTGAAAATGTATATTACACTTCATTTTGGGACTTTATTTTTCTGTCATAAATTGTTAAAATATAAAAAAATGTTTTATAATATAATGTTTGTTAACATATTTGCTGTATTAAACACTGATAGATTTAGGCATTCTGGGCCAAAAGCAATGCACATTGGAACCTTCCTTTTTGATAAACTGATCAATTTAATGCTACAACATTTTTTTTAACTTAATAAAATTTTTTTAACTTAAGCTGTTTTTTATCTTAATAACTTTTGAAAGTATATATATTTTTTATTTTTAATATCTATATATGTCATCTATAAAATGACTAAAATAATAAATTTCATAAAAAATTAAACATTAGATATTTATTTCTTTTTCTTTAACTATTTGTTTCTATGTTTTACCTGACCAGATTTATCATATGAATTGAATTAAATATATATTTAGTTATTGGATTCTTTTTTCGAATCAAAGACCATTATATTGATTGACATATTGTTAGCATCATCATAGTATTAGTTTCTCATCTCTTTAATGGAAAAATTGTCTCTAAAATTTGGTTGGTCATATTAATTGCTTTAGAATTTACTTAATTTTATGAATTTAAAAAATTTGACCATTGTTATGTTATCAAAAAAATTAATCTTTTCCTTTGCCTCAAAATCCCTAATGTAATAAATTTTATTATATATACAACAAGCTTCAAAACATTTTATTAGTATTCAACATCTCTTATATACTTAAGATTATTTTGTTTTGTTCCATTTGTTTAATTATTTTAAATTTATTTTTAGCTGTAGTTTGTATAAAATTGGACAAGTCGCCATCTTTCATTCTATTTGTAAGCATTGTCTTAATGCTAAAAAACTGATCAAAGCTGTGAGAGTTTTTTTTTTTTTTTTTTTTTGAGTGAATGAATAAACATTTTTATTTTTTTCTTAAATTTCTCACGTGACTAGCATAAATTCTTTTTTTTTCCTTCATATTATTATTTAATAAAGCTATTATCTATTATCTAATTCAAACTTCTTTTCCCTTGATATTTGTTGTGATAGTATGTGCTTTATAATTTTTTTATTATCAGGCATATAGTTGTTAAAAGCTAAAATTTTGGTTGAAATAAATTTTAAAAATTTTCCTTTTGATAATTCTAGAGGAGTATGCAATATTTAAATATTAAAATACAAGAATTTTCTAAATTTTTTATTTGAACAATAAATTTTGTGTGTGTGGGTTTCTGCCTTAATTTGTTTCTCAGTGAAGCCACAACAATAAATTACATTATAATTATTTTATTTAGGAAACTACTTGTATCAACTTGATTGTATTATACAAAAATTTATGTTGAATCAAATTTTAACCATGTTAAGCATTAATTTTTTATCCTACTATATTGAAAGCAAAGATTTGCTCATAAAAATAATGTTTAATACTTAAGTTACTAATAAAAGGTATATATTGTGCAAGAAAAAACACAATTAAAATTGGAAAAATTTATAAATTGCTTGTTGAAATTTTCATATTTGAAAGCCAATATTATATTTTTTAACTCGGCAAAGATATATTCTTTACAATTTTTTACTGATAATTCAAAATACTAATATATTATTGTTGCTTATAAAATGTGAAACACTGTCCAATAGGGCGGAACGAAAATTGCCTTAAAAGTTATTTTTTAGATTTTAGTTTGGGAAAAGTTGCCTTTTGGGTTCAAAAACAATATTAAAAAATTTGGTTAAAGTATTACATTATCTAGAGGTGTCGCAAAGAGCTTAAAATTTGTAAAATAATTGAAAAAATGGACATTTTTAAAACGGACGTTTAAAAATTTTTCTTCGATTTTAGTTTGGCGATAGTAGTGAAAATTTAGGTTTTAGGTTCAAAAAGCATTTTTTTTAAATTCTGGTTGCAATACAACAATATTTCGAGGTGAAGAAAAGAGCTTAAAGTTTGTAAGAAAATTGAAAAATTATAAACTTTGATAAAAAATAAATTATGAATTTTCCGTTTATATAATGTTACAAAAGATGATTTTAAATGCATACATAAGCATTACAATTGGAAAAAATATTTATTACAAAGTATAATAATGAAAAATATTTTTTATATCCAATTTTGTGTTTCTTATTTCTGTATCCTTAATAATTACAAGTGTTCCAGCTGCAAAAATGTTTGTTTCTACTTCATTGCCACAATAAACATTTATTTTGTAATTAAATTTTGGCAAATTCACATGTGAGTCAATTTTTGCTTTTACGTATCCTTCTCTTGCGATTGAACCACAGACATTTTGAGCCGATTCGACCACCAGTCTCACAGCTTTTTCCACTGAAAGCATGTGACAAGAAAGCCAGGGAAAGTCGATAACCGAATTTTTATACTATTTGGTTCAGCTTCAGATGCCTTCTGTATAAAGTTTTAATATTAAACTGCACAGGCACTTGGTAGTTTTATCACGTCTCTTCTATTTGATGAATCTGGTTGGCTTGCCTCTTTTTGTAAAGAACTTCAACGTTGTCATTGTCGCCAGTAATCGTCTCTGATGCAATAGTTCTTGATTAAATTTAACTATTCTCTGTAGTTCTTTACTCTTTCTTGCTTCTTTCTTCCTCAAAGTGCTTGTGGTAGCAATAAAACCATTTTCCTGTTAGATCGTTTAGAACCTTTTATTCCACAACTGGACTTTCTTTTTATACAAGTCAGCAATATCAAATAAACGTCTAGCTTTTCTAAATTCTGTGAGGTTGAAATTAAACTTATCTGAACATTTTCTGCTTTTAGACTTTAATAAATTCCGGTATGTAGCATGATAAGCTTTTATCACTTGTGAATTATTTTGTTAGAAGTTTCAATTCTTTTAGTTCAAATTCTTTTGCTAGAAGCAACGGTAATAGAGGCTCTTGACCATACTCGTCTATTATGAGAATTAAAGTGTCACATATTTTGCTTACAGGAGGATCCTTCTCTGAAGCAATTTTGAGATTATTATTTGATAGTAGCACTCGATTCGTCAGTAGTGTGTTCTACTTCAAGCAAATCACTAAATTTCCCAAAAATAGATCACTCCGATATTTGTCTTGTCTTCACTCATTTAAACTGAGCCACTGCATGTATTTCTATTATTGAAGGTTTGCAAATTTACTGTTGGGCCGTCAATTGAAAGGATAAATATGAAGCTATGTTTACCTTAAATAAAGCTGATTTATTGATTTAATAATACAGATGTTGTAAAAGATCATAGAAATCTTTTCTTTGCATTTACTTTTTATAAAATATATTTCATATTTATTTTATTTCATGCAGACACGTGCTGAAAGTTACATGCTTATATATTTAATTTGCAATAATAGTTTATTTATTTTTTAATTTGAGCTTTTGTCAATATGATGGCAACATATTGATGAAAGCTAATTTTTTTCCCCCATGTTCGCGTAACGCGCTCGTGCAGCTTAAATTTTATTTTTATTTTATGCGAAATATATTCTTAAAAAATATAGTTAAATTATTTTTAAAAAATTCATTAAAAATAGAAATTTAATTTTTTAGTTAAAAAATTAGTATCGTTAAAAAGATAATTTTTTGATCATTTTGATGTAAAAATCATTTTTGTGCGATTACATTTATGAAAGTTATAGCGAAAAAACGCCGAAATTTCACTTAATTTTTAATTAATTTAAATTCTAATTAGAAATTCAAAAAAATAGCCCCATGCTGCACATTCCAGACCTCCAAATTATGCATATGCCCAATTTGGTGGCTGTAGGTCAAACGGTCTGGCCTGTAGAGCACCAACACACACACACACATTGAGCTTTATTATAAGTATTAGCCGCCTTTGGCGACCAGCCGGTTTGCCAATCTTAATGTTCGTTAAAATTTTAATAATTAAATATTTTATGCAATTCCTACTTTAATAGTTTCTTCATCAAAATATTTTAAAACTTCAAATTTTGATTGTCATATAATTCATTCATAATATTATAAAGGCCTTCAGTCATAACGTAATATGTATCTCTCTGTTAACTCCCGTTAAATTTATGCTTTAAATTAAAGTGGAAAGGATTAATCTGCAATTAATATAATTATATTTTTTACTGAAAAAAAATCATTTTTTTATAATATGATTACTGAAAACAGAGTCACTCACTGAGCGTTTAAACTTTATGGGCACTAAAGAATATCTTTCTTAATTTATGTAATATCTCAAGAATTTGTCAACAAAATTTTCTCAGATTCATCATGAGCAGATCGATTAATTAACAACTTTAAATTTTAAATGCATAAAACACTAAGAAAATAAACAGAATCGTTTAAAATAATCGGGTCGAAAACAGGTAAAAAAAATTAGTTTAAAAACGATGAACTTAAACTAACATAAATACAATTTCATTCCAAAAGCATACAACTAACCTAAAAATAATTTAAATCAAGTCCGCTTCCGTTGAAAATAAATGTAAACAATCAGAACACAATGCGCATGCATGAATTTTCTACGCCAGTTATGGTAACGCAAATGCGTGAATTTTTCTACGCCAGTTGAGGTAACGCTATGCAGATTAGAAATTTTTAATTTCCTTTATTCTGTTTTATTTTAATTCAAAAGTATTTCAGAATGAATCTGAAAGATCGATTAATTAACAACGTTTAATTTTAAATGCATCAAACATTAAGAATATAAACAGAATCGTTTGAAATAATCGACCGAAAAATGTTAAGCCTAAGCCTCATTAGCGTTGGAAAAAAATGCTGATGCCTTACTCATTTGGCGATGGAGAAATGAAAATTGTTTTGGCGGGAAAGTTAGTTTTTAATTAATAATTAAAATTCTAATTAAAATTTCAAAAAAAGGGACCCCAGGTGCACATTTCCGACCTCCAAAGTATACATGTACTAAATTTGGTAGCTGTAGGTCAAATGGTCTTTTTTGTAGAGCGCCAACACACACACACATTGAGCTTTATATAAGTATAGATAGATAAATATAGATGAATAAATGACAGCAATAATTATATCTTCCATCCTTTATTCTCCAGGATTTTTAATTTTAAATATCACGAATTCTTTATATTTTTGGCCTGGAAATTAAATTTCTTTGAGAAATTTTGCACCACAAGTCATTTGTTTTTCGTCATTATTTTTAAAAATTAATTGTAATTTGTACATATGTAATGTTTTTTTAAAATTTATAATCGTTATGAACACTATTACTTGTTTAAAACTATTACTTGTTTAAATGGAACACACAAACTTCATATTAAATTTATAACTGGACCTAAACAGATTATCCGCTATGAATTGCATAGAGTCCCAATCCAGAGACGAAATTGCTATCCTACTAATAGAGGGATGCTTACTCAGTTAAAAGTTATCGGGGGAAAGTTTCATTAATTTATATAAAAAAAATTCACAGGAAAAGATATGCTGGATGGTTATGTTTCTCTTTCCTGCTTTTATCCATAACAAGGACTGAAAAGAAACATTGAGCTAGTTGAACCTTTCACGTATTGTCACTTGCACATTTTTTTTTTTTTTTTAACGCTGACATTCGACAGGAAAAGCCGAGACTCTCCGGTTTCTTTCTAGGAAAATCGGGTTTGAAGCCCTGCGAGTGGAATCAAATATTTGTTAAGAATGAAGGAGTATTGCTTATTGAATAATATGTCGTTTCTTGTAGTTTCTAATGGCACTTGTCATAGATAAGCCCACTGACTATTGAATAATATAAAAGCACTTGGTGACAACCTTATATTATTTTGTTGTGATATGAGAAGTTTAGTTTAGTCAGATTAATGTCTCATTTTAAAGCTACACTAGGGTTAATTCGGAACGTACCTCGTAATTTTGAGCCGCGGTCAGAAGACGAGGATGACGCCTGAACTGTTACCCCCTCTCCAAACTTTCGCGATACACCAGTGGGAGGAAGTTGAGCCCTGGTGGATTTAATGTGCACCAGATCCGCTTACACAACCCAATGGAATCAGGTCTGGAACTTGAAACTCTCCGGTTCTGAAGCCGAGACCTTACCATCAGGCCACCGCAGCCTGTGAAGGAATATATTGGAAGATGCAGCATTGCATCAGCAGAACACACGAATAGTGATCTCATTTACATTAATTACTGCTTAATACAAGGAAAACATTAAAAAGTGTTTTTAATGATGGAAAAACGCACAAACGGTGTAATATAGCATTTAAAATATTTTCCAGTGATTTAAATTTTAATAATTATTATTTTTTAATTCTGTTGTTGAATTTTTTACCTAAAGTGCTATTTATTGTGTGTAATGTTAGTGGTGAAGGTATTTTTTAAAAAAAATAACGGTTGTTCTCAAATACAAAATTTTATAGCTGTAGTCATCAATTCTTTCACTGTTTTTATATTAATTTAAAACTATCTATTCAGAATCTATTATGTAATGAGGTACACAGATCGTCAAAATTGGCCTTTCTTGTACCAGTATAAAAATTCTTGTGCCTTTCTTAAGTTAGCAGTATAAAAATAAGATATTTGAACTATTGAGTACTTCTTAAATTATCTTCAACTTTACATATATAAATTTTATACAGCTTACTATTCAGCATAAAAATCTTAATACAAACTGACTTCAGCAATGCTAGAATTATGGATGGACTGAGAGATATAAATTTCTCAAATGTCATAAAGATTTTTTTTAAGCTTCTTTTTTAAAGCTAAACATGATTGCGGATAGTAAAATCAAAATTGATCTCTCGCGCTTTTTACTATTGCTACGCCACTACAGAATTTGAGTGAAAACATTCATAGTACTTTCGATAAATTTCTACTTATATCAAAATTATTTTCATGAAAAGTGAAGCTTTAACTACCGATGATGAAATTTCGAAATTTTTAATTCGTGTTGTTAAATTTGCCCTAATGCCCTAGAATTATGGATGGACTAAGAATATATCCCATTTTTTAAAATTTCAAAGTAAGACATAAATGACTTTCATAAAAATGCTTAAATATATTAAATGAATTTCTTTCTCATTATCAATAATCAAAGCTTCATTTTTATATTTATTTTCCAATTTTATGATTGGGATTGGCCGAAACAAGAGATAGAGTTAATTAATTAATTAATCTCCAAAAAAAATTAAGAAATTCCATTTCGGTTTTTCTTATTTTAATGCTTCAAGTTAAAACTCTAAATAAAGAAAACCAAACGTTTATTCAATAAAATTTATTCAATATGAAATTTAAAAATATGTTTGAAATGCTCATTCAATACAGAAAGTAAACATTAAATAAATTAAATGTTTAAAAATGTCTAGTATTTATTTAAAAAAAATATTTAAACTCGATGTGGGTGTAAAAGTCATTGACCGTTCTGGCAGCTAAGAAATGAGGAAATAAAAGAAATCCCGACGACAGGGAATTAAATGACACAGTAATCGCGCCATTTTGCCCGATTGAACCTTCAGCTATCAAATTGCGAAGAGGGGGTGACGATAATATATAGTGTCTTAGAGCACTTTTTGTTTTCTTGTGTATGAAGTGAAACTGGCAATCGTCAGAGGATAGATCCATTTCCTTGCTTTAAACCACCCTTAGATCAACCCCCCCCCCCTTGTTGGGTTTGACTCAAAATTTGATAGGGTCTCATTTCAGATGTAAAATCTGAGAACTGTATTTTATCCAGGTAGCTCTCTTCGTTTTATAGTTATCGTGTTAATTTATATTCGGACAGGCAGACAGACAGACTTTCTCTGACCGGATTTTGCTCAAAATTTGATAGATATCTACAAATTCTGTGTAAAAACCGCACAACAAATTTCATCCATCTAGTTCAAAGTATTTCTGCGTTAATACGTCTGTATATGAACGCAGAAGTACTTTGACGTATTTCTGCGCTATTTTCATTTCAATTTGGCATCACGTCTGTCTGCACAAACAGACGTATGTATTTTTCGTATGTATTTTTCGATCTCAAGGAAATCAAAACGTGGAGATTCGTTAAAATTTCATATTCGAATTTTTTTACGAACGATAAATTTTTCGATATGACTTTTAAGTATAAAAAAACCTAAAAATATAAGTTGGCAGAATTTTTTAAAAATTTCATATATAATATTTTTTAATTAATATGTAATTATTAGGAGTATTTTTAAAATTTTATAAAATGTAATCAGTCTATAGTCGTTCCTCAATATCAGAAATATGAAACGGTGATCAATTTAAAAAAATCTCACCATTATGAAAATATTTTATTTTAATCTAAATCTATCCAACCACTTTATATTATGCTGGCAAACGTACGTATGTAATGGGAGAGTATGGTACACCTTGTCCAAAATAAGTTTATTAGTTCTTGACAGTACAACAAAATATTCTGCGGTTGGTTATTTTACAGAAGAGCAATAATATCTTAATAATAAACACAGTAATTAAGCTTTAGAAGTAATTATGCTCAGAGTTTTCATAAACAGATAATTATGCTTATAATATAATAAATCAGTGTTTGCTCTTTGATTCATTGGAAACTTATATTCCACATAAATTTAACGTAATTTCCAGTTGCAATTACGTTTTTTTTTTTTTTTTTTTTACTTCATTGTTATAATTTATTTTATGTTATGGCCTTTATTTCTAGAACATTTCGTTCAGATGTTCTTTTATTGTTATACTAGCCGCCTTTGGCGACCAGCCGTTTCGCCAGTATTACCGCTCGCTACAATTTTCAAATAAATATTTTAAGTAACTGGTCTCTTAATAGATTCTCAAACAAAACATTTTTAATCTTCAAATTTTGATAGTCATACCAAACTTATACTGTTGTTTAGATCGTTTCGTTCAATTTACTATATATATTTTGCTAATTTGTTGTCACTTCCGGTAAAGCTTCAATTTTAATTTAAAGTGGAAATGATGAAATTGCAATAAATATTAAGATATTTTTTTAATAAAACCAAGCGTTTTATTTTATTTATCCTCTTTATTGTTATTTATTTATTTATTATTATTATTGAATATGAGTATTACAAACAGAATCGCTCGGTATTTAAGTCTTATGTGAACTACAAAATATTTTTCATAATTTATGTAATATCTCAACATGTAATATCTCATAATAAGAATAATTCAACAAAAATTTCTCAGATTCAGTATAAAATTCAGTTTTTAGTTTTGCTTTCAAAAGGATTCAAATGAAATCAATAATAATATTTTGTTCCGGCCTATAAATATATTTCAAAAATTATGAAGTCTAAATTTAATGCAGTAAGGTATCATATTCTGAGAAATATTCTGGACACACTGTTTCTATTTTCCACGATCAACTAAGACTTATTTATGAAGTTTTGAATGTTAAAAATTTAGAAAAACTCACCATTTTCATAATCTTAGGCCAATTAATCTTGAGAAACCTGCGCGCTGATTGGCGTATTTTCTTTGAAACAATCGATGGAAAATCTAAAATTATCTTTTTTTTATTGAATAGTGATATTCAAATTTTCATAAATCAGTCAGTTTAAGTGATTGATTTGGTTGATTGGAAAGGAACTCTTTTTATTTAAAATATTAGTGTTTCAAGAACATTTTGTTAATCGTGATTTCCACAGCAGAAGCTTTATGTAAAATCAAAAATTCGTTATTTATTAGAGCATTTATTGAATGATGTTACATAAAATATAATCATTTTTCCATTTAGACCATTTTAGCAGATCTGTGTCTTACTAAAGGTTTACAAATTAGCTGTGTGGCCCTGATTTGAATGGATATTCTGTTCATATTAAACAAAACTTGCCTTAAAATAAAACTGATTTATTGGATTAATAATATAGAGAGTGTAAAAGATCATAAAATAATTTTTCTTGAATTTATTTTTTTGAAAAAACAATATTTCATATTTTTTCATTTCCTACAAACACGTCCCGAAAATTATATTTTTGCAGATTTCACTTCCAAAAAGATTGAATTTATACTTTGAAAAAAGCTAATTTTTCTCATGAATGCGAAACGTGCTCGTGCAGCTTACATTTTATTTTATTTCGTACGAAAAAAATTGTGGAAAAATATTTAATTCATTAAAAAATTCATTAAAAATAGAAATTTAATGTTAAGGTTAAAACATTGGTATCATTTAAAAGATAAATTTTTGATCCTTAACTTGATGTAAAAATCTTTTTTGTGCTTTAATATTTTCGGAAGTTAAAGCAGAAACACGCCAAAATTTCGCTTAATTTTTAAATAAATAAAATTCTAATTAAAAATTCGAAAAAATAACCCCCAGGTGTACATTCCCGACCTCCAAGGTATACACGTGCCAAATTTGGTAGCTGTAGGTCAAACGGTCTGGCCTGTAGAGCGCCACCACACACACACACACATTGAGCTTTATTATAAGTATAGATATAGATATAGATTACTAACCGTCTTTGGCGTCCAATTCGTTTAAGGGAATTATTGATAGAGATTAATTTCAAGTAAATCTCTTATTCATAACTTGATGCTCATGATTTGTTCAATCTTTTTAAATTATCATATTCTAAGAGACCATGACATCATACACCTTGAGGTATCAATAATTTTTTACCTGTCTTATTTATTTTCTTCACAAAAGCCTCTGGTGATGTCTAATCGCAGGTCATTACTGTGCCAATAAACACAAAGTGCCTGGGTAATCTGTTTCAAATTGCGCGTTGTTTCCCGCAGTAATGTGATTTTACCTTATGATTCCTCGTGCAAACTGAGTCGTTAATAAACAAAATATTTCTCCTTTAGCTGTTAAATATTTAATGAAACAATGAAAACGGTTTAAATTTCATGAAAGCTACAAAATCTGTTGTTAAAAATTATGCATGAAAATTTTAAAAATTTTGCAAAATTCAAAAACTATTTATGCAGCAACTTATTCGGCACGTTAAAAAAAAAACTTAAAAAATTTGAAACATTGTAAATATGAGTTTCTTGTAATGATATTTATGGAAATTATCGCAAAAAAACACACCAAGATCTCCCTCAATTTTATATTTCTTAATTCTAATAATTCACAATTTTTTCTTAATTAATTCTCCATTTAAAATGTCAAAGAATTAGTTCCACTGCATATTTCCATAGTTCAAAGTATATCTGTACCAAACCACATCCAACATTTTGATCCATAGAGAATCAATAGACGCATATTCTTTATTATTAGTGTAGATATCATAATAATATTTAAAAAGATATTCTTCGTTTTAAAATGGAACCGATAATCTTTTGATTTCATTTATTGAACATATGATGTTAAGAAAATGAACATGAATAACATGAAATATTTCTAACATCTTTCTTTTAACGTGAAATATTTCTAAAATAACATGTCAAGTCTTTTTTTCTTCCCTCATCTGAAGGACTTATAAGATATTAGAGATTGATTACTTATATTCAAAACTTTATTAAACGGCGGAATTTGTAATTGTGATCGCATTTCCGATCAGTTTGTCACCGGTAAGATAAATTTCACAATGTTTCAATACCACAAATTACTCCATAAAGATAATAACAAAACCAGTTTCTTGCATAGCCGACATCTTCTTCAAAGAAGGCTTGCGTGGGTGAGCTCTGTGATTTGAATTTTATACTTAGAAGGGACATTGAATTCTTGGAAAGAGAAACAAAGATGAAATGCCCAGACAAACGAAATCGACTTGCAATGACGCAATCGTCCGCAAGAGCCACACCCCCCTCGAGCCATGACCTCATCAAGGTCTTCATTAAGGAAGTTAGGAATGGCATCATTTAATGCAAGCAAACGATTTTAGCTTTAATTCGGTTCATGCTGTGTTGAGTCTCTTAATTGCTTTGAACATGAATAAAAGTTCTGTCCTGTTCGACTCAGAGTTTCTGAAAGTGGTTCTTTTTTAAATCATTATGAGAAGATGTAGTCATTATGATTCTGATCAGGTAGCGTCCTTGTCTGAAGAAGCGGGGTATTCCAAAGTTTCGAAATCTTTGTAGGCAGAAACAACAAATCATAGTTTCTGTTCAGACTGCATGCAGTGTTTATAGCTCCATTCAGAGAATTGCAATTAATTTATAAATTAACTCTTGCAAAACAGAAAACTACTCTACACTAGCAATTAAATATTCAATGCAGTAGTGTTTCATCTCTTGATTTATTTCATTTACACTGCAAGTTAAATAAATTGGAGACAAACTTCGGAACTCAGTATACGTATTCAAGGATTTACAGAAAATAATATGAACTATTTAATTTTGAAAAATGTCATAAAACAGTTGTATTCAGCAATCTGTGTTTGATAGTTTGTTAAATCTATAAAAAAAAAGTGAGGAAGGAAGGCAGAAAGAAATTACTTTGGAGGAGAATACGAACATCTAAACTCGGTATTGATCTAGTTAGAATTTAGTTAAAACACATGTAAAAAAATTAACATGTAAATTTTCCTAATTGCGCCACTATTTCCTCTAATATATTTTTAACTTCCGCTATATTAAAAAGTTTTTGTAATCCTTTAATTTAATCCGACAACTTAAAAGTTAGACAGTAGTTTTTATAGACATTTTTCCCAAACAAGAATATATAACGAATAAAATTCACTATTGATAAAATTGCTGTAGAACTTAGTCAGAACTTAAATACGATTTGATTTTTTTGTTCTATTTTCTTTTATCTCTTCAGCTCCTTTGCGCAATTTACTGGAAGTTGCTCTTTGCGAGTTTTATTCGTCCAAAATCTTAAAATAATGAGACGCGTAGAAATAATTTCAATAGAATATATTTTTGCGAGACTTTTCAATACATAAAAAATTTAAATGAATAAATTTAGTTAAAATGTTTTTGGAATAGTTTGTTAAAAGTTTTCAATGAAAAATTTTGCTCATTGTAATTTTCTACCGTCCTACTTTCTAACATTAGTTTTTTTTTTTTTTTTTTTTTTTTTTTTACCAAAAAGAAGTGAATGAAAAATATTTAAGATGTCTCTAAAAACAAGCTGAAAATCAAATCGCCATAATTTTCTAAAATAGCAAAAGAAAAAGAATTCGTGAAAAATATTTAAAAAGTTGATCATTTAGATGTTTTTTTTTTTTTTTTTTTTTTACTCGTATAAGTTTTGCTTCTAAAGGTTTTAGTTAAAATATTACTCATCTTTTTAATTAATTTTTGAAATGATTACTTCCCTTTAAGAAAAGACAAACTGTATTCTTCGCTTGTTTGAAATAAAATCCGTTGCTACTGTTTACGAAAGATTTAGAAATCATTAGAAGAAAGAGTAGCGTAGAAATCAATTTATCTGTACTATTCATCAAAAGTTGAATGTTTATGCATGTGGGTGCTCTGCAAACCAGACCCTTTCATCTATAATTGCAAAATCTGGCACATATAATCTTTGGAGAATAGAATGCGCACCTCGGAGGGATTTTTTAAAATTAATTATAATTTTAATTAATTAAATATTGAACTGCATTTTGACTTTTTCCTGTGATAGCTTCTAAAAAATATTACTGTACAAAATTGAATTTTGCATCGTTTCAAAATTGAAAAATTTTCCTTTTCAATGATACTAATTTTATCCAGAAAATTTTTCTGCATATTTCTTCAGAATACTGAAAAAAATTGTTTGTTTTATTATTTTTATTTATTTATTTATTTGCCTAATTTCAAATGATAGATTACATTGTTGCGATGGAATTCAAAGGGGTTATTGTGTATTTTACAAGAACGGATTAAAAGAATGAAATTACAATACTGAGAAATTCTGATATTAGACGAACCGCATATTTATGTTTTTAAATGCGCTATGTCATGGAATAGGTCACCATTAGAAAAGTCCATATACACAACGAACAGATGTAAGAGAATTAAAATAACATGGGTTTAATATCTGCTGAATATAACGGAATCATGAGCATGATACTATATCTAAATGATTTAACCGAAATTAAACATAACTATTACCTCCAGCGAACCACCTGGTCGCCAGAGTATTAAATGAATATGATTAACAGAGATACTTAGAGATGTGAAAATTTTTCTGGGCCATTTTTATCGTGCCATGACTATCATTGTTTTAAATGTTTATTTATTTCCTACAAATAGTATTGTAATATATATTCCAATTTCAAAAAATTTTTAAATTTCAGTTAATGACAATTTCTTAAAACAATTTTTTTTCCAGATCTTAAGCAATGACTAAACAGTTATTCAACTTTATATTTATTTAATCGTACTATTTTTTTATCTTCGTGTTCGGATCGAATGTTCAAATGTTTTATGGAATAAAAGAAAAGAAGGATGACTATTACAAATGTCTGACATCAGTAAGAAAATCTATGAAAAAATCAGCTTTCGAAATATTATATTCTCGCTAAAACGTATGTAAATCTATTTTGTCAAAGAATTTAATAAGCTTTAGAAAATTGCCGAATGCGAATAACCAAAAATATTCTCTAACATTTTAAAATGTTTGATGCATGAGTCATTCATTTTAATGATCAATGTAAGAAAATTTAAGGTGTTGCTTAATTTATTTTAAATGTGAAGAATTGAAACTGCAGTCTTTTCCTAGTTTTTTGCGGATTTTTATTTTAATTTACGTAATCATAATTCATTATTTGGTACTAAATTATTTTCCTCATTATTTATTACAACTGGTATTAAATATCTGTTATATTCTATTCATTATATTTGTTTTCAGATAAATTGTTTAGATATAACTTCAATCCATGATTCTGCCATATTCTTTAACATTATGCTAGTCGTATTATTTTAATTGTTTTATTTAAGTTCAGCTTATTCGGTTCCTTATGGAGACCAATCCCGTTATATCATAGCACTATTAGAAATGTAAATATATGGTTCATTCATTTTTTTTTTAATTTGTAGTATAGTAATTTTACTTTTTTTTAAATTAGTCTTGTCAAACTACTCAGATTTTATGCAGAATATTTCTTCTCCTTAGTTTTCAATGATGGGAAGAAAATCAATCGATTAAATATTTGAGGAAACAAAGAAAAACCGATTTGAACTTCGGGAAAACAATCTAATTTATTACAGGAAAATAGGTGAAAAAAATTATTAAAAAGTGCTGAAATTCAGGAAAAATTTGCACGATTATTTCATTGGTATCATTAAAAAGACAGTTTTTAAATTTTAAAAAGGTATGAAAGTCATTTTTGTGAAGTAATACTTTCGGAAGTTATTAATGTAAAACCCCAAATTCAGCTTAATTTTTAATTAAATAATTTTTTAAAAAATGTACCGAGGTGCACATTCCCACCGTCCAAAGTATATACTGCTATAAGTCAAGCAGGCTGGTCTTTAGAGGAGTTTAAAAGTTGTAATTTTTTACTTAAAATGGAAAAAGTAAATACGAAAAAGAATTATGCGAATGAATCGTAACAATCTAATTCTTATATATATATATATATATATATATATATATTTCCTTTGGAATTTTAATTTTTTTATGAATCACCATACTTTCACAATATTCAGAGAAATAAATTTAAATTTGTTTTATTGCGTATTTAATATGGAATAAAAAATTGTACTTTAATTCATAAATATGATAAAACTGTCAATTTATCAGACTTAACACTAGAAAAATATCATGAAAGAAGTTAAAAATACATGATGTGTAATGGTTTATTTTACGCTGTGAATTAGAACGAACAGAAAAAAACCTCTTTACCCGATTCACAAATATAACGCAATATCCAGCTTACATTAAATCATTGGAATTTTACTCTGGTAGATTTTTAATTTGATTTAATGCAGTTATGATATATCGTTTGGTTCTTTTTATTTCGATGAGAAGGAATATAGAAAAGAACAATCGTCACTATCTTGGATGACCAGATATTCTACTATTCAGAGAAAAAATTTCTATTTCAAAGAACTATCAATTTGATTCAATAATAAGTAAAAATTTTGTATTTTGACTCATTGAAATAATACTGTAATTATTATATTTAACATTAAAAAAAAGACATTTACAAATAATTCACACATTACTTTGCTATTTTCCCCCTCGCAAAGAAGAAACAAGAAACAAAACACTACAGACGATTTTTACCAAATTAACAAACATGATGCAATATCCGGCTTACGTTACGCGAGTGGGATTTTACACATTCGACGAAAAACTCGCCAAATTAGGAACTAAACCAAGGTGTGCGTTTTACTTTGACTTTGACCTAAAAATTTTACGCATGATTTAACAGCAAAAATACAAGCGATTTTAAAATCGCTTCAGTGATTTTTGAAAGTGATAGCCCGTCATTACGATTCTTTCAGAAAGGCCATTCCTTTCAAAAAATAGTTTCAGAAATGACATTCAGCACGAATATTTTAAAAGAACTGATGAAATAATGTATCCTTCAATTATAGAGAAAAGGAGGAAAAATTGTGAGCTTTGCTAGAATTTCGAAAGGCGATGGTTAGATTACAGAAAAATAGTGAAAAAAAAATATTGGTTGATGTGTTACCATTATTTTGGGGAAAACAAATTTTAATAACAGTAATTTCGGAAACAGATTTCGAAATTCGGATTAAAAAAAAAAAGAATTCTGAAAGATTTTTTTTTTTTTTTTGTATTTAAAAAGTGCGAATAGAAATGAAATAATTCAGAAAGGAATTTTCTTCATTTGGAAAAAAAATATCATTACTTGATATTTAAGGAAAATATTTTTCCCTTCATTAAAATGTGTGCTTGATTTCAATTGAATTTTTAATGATAACACTGATAAATATTGCAATAAATTAAATGAATCTTGATTTATTACAAACGAATGTGAAAATACGAAATAATTCTAATTTCACTTTTTTGCAATTAATTAAACACTTTATTCTAGGCATCTGCAGAATTTGATAACCACTATCTCAAAATCGACTGTTCATATGAACAATCTTAATAAAAATGTATAAACTTTTCTTTGATACAAAGCATTATTTTTTAATTGCTTTCCTTGGACAAGCTGTAATCTTATTATAATTTGTTAAATATAGCTCTCTTGTACATGTATTATTATAATACTGAATGATACTGATTTTTGCTTTCTTTCTCAATTGCTTTTCTTTTTTATTAAATACATTTTTTCTCATTACAGTGCTTCACTCTCAATTCATTTTTGTCTGAAAGAAGAGAGAAAAAAATTCAGTTTTTTAAAAATATTTAATCAATTGAAATCTTAGTTGAATTTGTAAATTATTAAATGACTGAAACCACAAAAATTGAGAAATTTCTTCTTATTATTTCAAATTTCTTCTTTATTATTTTGCTAAAAGTTGGCATAATTTTATTGTATATAAAATATTGGTCTTTAATTTTTTTTATTTGTGTGAGACGCTTGTTATGCCTGGTGAGAGAGCAATTACTGAAATTATTTAAAACAAAACATTGATATCTAAAAATTAAATAGCATTAGCGGTCATTTTCTTATAATAAAGTACTATGTCTATGCATAACGAAGCTTTCTCTTTGTCTGTAGTCATGTCTTATAATTATCTTAAATAATAATTAAGAATAACACAGTTTGAAAAATAATAAGAAAAAAATATTTATTTATTTATTTATTTATTATTGACATACTTCTTCGAATTTGAATTCCTTTAGCAGTTAGTTTATTTAGTATCCAATAGATGGCAGCCATTGTCCTGAAATGCGTCTCAGTTGTCTTTCCTTTTAATACATAGTGCATAGATCAAAAGAACAATATCTATCAACAATTATTTTACGACTAATAAATTAACTTTACATTGCGATTAACCTAAATGAAGGCTTTTCTACTTTTCTGGCGCTGTAAGTTTTTGTAAACTACGATTATAGCCAATAGGTTACAAAAGTTTTAACATTTTCTTCTTTTTCGTATAGAATTATCTTGAATTTTGTAATTTTAAACAATTTTTGAAGTTTTCAATAACTTTATTTTCAGTTTTTTTTTCTTTGTTATGAATATTAATGTGTAACTGAAAGTAAAAAATTAATTTTTTCATCTCTATCAAATTTTTTGTACTGTTTATTTTCAATAGATGGCGCACTGTTTCCAATAATGCATTTAACAGCCTGAAAAATTCTTATCAGAAAACTAATCACTATCTCATCCAATTTAAATTACCTACTTATTAGAATTTTGGCTTATAAATACGTTTGATATCTGCATTTTAACTTAAAAATAGCTGTGAAATTTTTTTTCATTAAATTTCATTGGAAAATATACAAACGCAAACACGATAAAGGAAGCTGTTAGGATATCATTACTTTCAATATCGTCAATATTGTAAAGGAAATTAGTTACAATATAAGCATCAGCTCTCGACGCTCTCATTGCATTACTTTTCAGTCTTGGGCAACAATTTAAAAAAATTCTCGCTTTTTTTTTTGCATTATTTTTGCAAGACGACTTCTAAAAATTTACATTCTCCGCTCTTAATAAATCTTATCAATCAAGTTTTTCTATTTGAATAATGGCTGATTCAAATGCTGTACCCTATGATTTTGTTTTCTTACAGAAGCTAATTCGCTTACTCTCTACTTAATTGTTTTAAGATCTATTACGTCACTCATGCTCAGATGTATTTGTTACCAGAAAAAAAGAAGGATGCAAGAAGCATAATAGTTGCATTTGTGAGCATAATAGATTCTCCATAACAGTAACTTAAAATTGAGTGAGGGAAGAGAAATATT
Organism: Argiope aurantia; assembly: GCA_026543865.1. Lineage (NCBI taxonomy): Eukaryota > Metazoa > Arthropoda > Arachnida > Araneae > Araneidae > Argiope > Argiope aurantia. Next base: position 414,403 of record JAPMOR010110917.1, on the reverse strand, counting down.
TTTCTTTCTGTTTTCGCCAATATCTCCTGTAAAGAAGATACGTATGTTAGAATTCCATCTTCTGATTTAAAGTTTAAAAATAAATTAATAATTTGTCTCAATCTCTGGCAAAGGACAATTTTTGAATTTTAAAAAGAATAAAATTCAAAACATATAGCAAACATGGAGCAATTTTTGCTCATGCAAAATAAATAAATAAATAAAAATTATTTTATAAAACTGTTTTTATGAAATCAAAGAGCTTTTTTAGGTGCATCGAGTTAAAAATTAATATTCTAAGTCCTGATTGGGTTTCAGACGTCATTTTTAAAATTTATAAATTGATTTTTCATCTGTAATATTTCTGTTATTGCAATTTCACATTTCTTAACTTCTATAAAATATTTTGTGACATTAATCTTTCTAAAAATAAAATATATAATAAGAAACGTAGTCTTTAAAGCTAATGAAAAAGAGATCCAAGGATCTTTTTCAGTTGCAGGAATTATAACTAGCATTTCTTTGAACGAAATTCGTCGACCCCTGAAGAAAAAGTGGAGCATATCAGAATCGTCTGAGAGGGTGGAGATCGGTCTGGGCTCGTTCATCATCCAAGGCCACCTTCTGTGAAAACGATTCCGCCACCGACCGATCTGACCCCATTAACCCTTGATTTCGAAGGAACCTGTTTCTCCCTCAGCTTCTTGGGGGGAAGGAAGGGAGAGAAATGTGGCGAGGTCACCAGACAGGTTGCATGTTTTTCTGGGGATTCTTTCTGTTTTTCTTGATTTTTAAGCGGCTTTATGGAATTCTGCGGGTGTTGCCTGATGCAAGATCTGCTGTCCATCTTGCAGCAGACGATTTTCGGATTAGGCTTCACAAGCCGATTTGGATTGTTTTAGCAATGTATCTCTTCTGACGTTGTTTCGCCTGTTTTATTCATTCATTTCTGATTCTGGCCGCATAACATCAGCTAAATTATGAAAATGATGGCATATTAATTAAGAGAAGAATTATTTTCTAATTTAAATATATTTCAGTTGATTATTTCATTCGTTGTCAAGAGAACTGAATTTCGTTGCATTGCTGTAAAAAGGAAATAAATTAAGCGATTTATGCTGTGTATCTATAAAAACTCTCAAAGTATAATTATATTTGCATTATAATTTTCACTTGCAGGAAAATATTCAAATCAAAAATTTATCTATTATATAATCATATATATTTAAATTTCGTCCTGCACTAACCCGTAAAGTAGAAATAAAAAGAGCAAATCGAATTTAAACTAAACGAAAACGTGTGTCATTCTTATTTCTTTAAGTTTAAAAGTAGTCGCAAACATTTACTCTTTGTCTTTATAGCAAATGTTGGAAAACAATCCATTTTTTCCCTTTTCAACTTGTTTCATACAAAATATTCCCATTATATTAAGCTGTATTATAAGCAACAAAAAAGTTTATCTAAATTTTATTTATTAAAGAAATTATAGATCTGAGCTTTTTGGGGATATCAACACATGAATTATATTACTGCATTTATAAATTCAAGTGAACTGTTTTATACAAAACAAAAATATCATTGGAATATAAATTTGTAATATAGCAAATATTCTGCGGACTGTAAACAGTGCTATCTTACTGTGTCAATCGATGACACACTTCAAATGCACCGCAGATTTCATTTTAGATTCCACTGAGCATCTTGCAGAAAGAAAATGGAAGTGACGTCACAATGCCCCTTGATTTGATTTCAACAGATAGAATAAGAAATTCTGACATCAAGAAGTTAAAAAAAAATTATATCCACAAATGAGCTCTCAAGTGGAAGTTTACAAAGATGGTGTAATTACATGAAAGAAAAAAAATAGTGAAGCATGAGGCAAAGGTAACACACAATGAGCAATGCGCGTTGTGAATGACAAGTTTGACATTATGTGTCATTTATATGTGAGAAAGATTTCACCTTGGATTTTCAAGCTTAAAAGTTATGTAACACTAATGACATAAATAGCCTTCCATTTACTGAATCAAGCATTTTAATCTGTCTGATCTACATTTCTGCATCGCATAGTAGCAATATGAATATTGAAAACCACAACTGCTTTTCTAATTTTATTTACTTTTACACACGCATTGAATTATTGAAAAAAAAAAAGGAAGGGAAAAAAAAAAGTGACACAATAATTTTCTGCATCAGTGAGCACGATCTTTTGATAACCTGGAACAATCTGTATCTTTGTTTCGATGGGAACAAAGTATAAAAGTAACCCCCTAAAAAGTTATTATAAATCGTTTAACTATCCATTTTGAGCTTTCGTTTTTTATTTTCTCATTAATAGCGAAACGAAGCAAAAGCAAAAGAACTCACAAAAAATTGGCTCAAGAGACTTTCATGCATCTCTATATTTCAGTTTAGTTCAGCTATATTAACGTCCTGTTTTAAAGCAACACTAGGGCTATTTTGGAACGTGCCTCGCAATTTTGAACCGCGATCCGATAACGAGGATAACACCTGAGCTGGTACCCCTTCTCCTAGCTTCCACACCAACGGGAGGGCGTTTGACCCTTAACGCGCATCAGACCTGTTTGTAAGATGGCTCAACGGTAGAATCGGGTCTCGAACTTGAAACCCTCCAGTTTCGAAAGCCGAGACCTTTCCATTTGGCCACCGCAACCTGCTCTAGATTTCAGATCATCGCGTAGGGTGGGGAAGCCACTAATTTTGTGATTAGATCTATCTGTACATATGATAACTCAAAAAACGTATCTAATGGACGAATTTTAGTTACAATCTTGAGAATGAAATTTTAGAGTTACGTCCAAATTCAGATTAAATCAATTTTGTTGTCTTTCTTTTCCTATACGGAATTTGTAATTCGAAATAGTGCTAGATTTTGTACCGAGGCAGTACCTATTATGAGTTAGTTTCATATTTCACTATATAACTGTCCATTATTGCATTTGACTGAAATACGACTGACTACGCCACTGACTCGGAAACACTATAGATAAATAATTCAAATTTAATACGTCTTTTTAAAAAATTGTATATATATATATATATATAAGGTGTATTTATATCAAATGTCACTGGTAAGGTATCTGAAATGCATATTCGATCCTTTTTAGCAAAAAAATGCCACATGGTAGAAGAATTCTAAAAGAAAAAAAAAAAAAAAGAACCGGGGAACAACAGTCAAGCTGTGCAAAATTTATTTCTTCTTAACTTTTGAAGCTTCCCAATCACAACCAGATTATTAAATAGGCAAAATAATCAATTGCTCAGGAACCACCACACAACTTGAATCCTCTAGATATTCTTCTGTGTTTCATTATTTAGTTATGTGCTTCCATTTAGTTGAAAGGCCGTATCAAATGCATTCATATCAACTATAGTTCAAGTTTTGGAACATTATTCTACTAATAACACTTTTAATTAATTGGCATTCTCAAGTTTTGTACATGATATTTTAACATTCTAAAAATGTAAGATGCTTTATAATTAAAAAAAAAAGAAAGTGTCCGGTTTAGAATGAGTTCAAAAGCTTTGTCATCTTTTTAAAATTATTTTTAAATTTTATTTGTACATTTTCTTTCATACGGGATGCACCGTTTTTGTAAGTATTCCACAATTTCATTGCTATTTCGATTTGTCAAAATTTACTTATTAAAGGCTGTTACTATATAAAGATAAGATTGTAATCGATAAAAAAAAATGCTTTTGAAAGTGTGGGATAGATAAAAGCATCCCGAAACATCCATTGTCTACGGTTTCCTAGAAGATTTAAGATAGTTACTTTATAAAAACTACCTTGTAACCGATTATTTCACATTTTAAAGAAACAATGCAAATAGAGTGATAACTATATCTCAATTGCCATCAATAACTAACACATATTCACATAATACATGTAATATATGTAAAATTGCATAGCAGCTCTCTTCAAAAAGAAAATTTAAGCCATCGGTTTTCTGAAATTGAATGAAATGAGTGGCGACAGTTTCGAACTGGTAGCTGCCGCTTCAATAGACGGGCAGCACGGCCCATCGCCAATAGGTGTGGCCAGCTGATCTTTGATGAATTGGACCGGTAATTGAAGGATGAGCTTCCACACATTTTCAGTAATGCATTCTGGATGGATTAGGGTGTGGACTTTAATAAGTACACAATTTGTGGATTTAGGAAGAGAGATAAAAAGGTAAACGTGGGAGTGGCGTCTCCTAAACTTTTTAAAAAATACCAAGATACTCTCTAACAAGGATATTATTCGCTCCTTCGCCGCATAAAAACTGCAGATATTCAACAAAGCCGTGAATGCCAGAAGTGCTTAGATTTTTATTTTCATAATTCGTAGTATGCCAAAGAAATCTCATCTTTCTAGACCGATTTAACCGAAATTTGACATATGATTTCAATTTCAGAAACAAAATCAGGTACAAAATTTAATTCATCTAAATCTTGTTAAAAAATAAAAATTGCTTATCCAAAAATAGAAGTTTTTTAATCTAAAAATAAAAGTTATTTATCTCTAACACTTTTTTTTAAAACTAAATTTTTCTAAGTTGTTCATTTTCTGAGAAATTGTACTCCCATTTGCATGTATGTCAATGTATAGACCGACACACGATCAAACCGTTGAAAGGTTTAGTTCAAAATTTTGTATAGATCTACATTGTAGATGCTAAAACTGCGTTAAATTTTAAGTTTAAGGCTCTTTAAATTTTATAGTAATCGAATTCTCTAGCATTTAGACAAACTGCCTGAACATGGATTTCACTCAAAATTTGATACAAATTTGGTGTAAAGATAATATACCAAATTTGATCCGTCTCGATCAAAACACGTTTGAATTATCATGCTTATACGAACATAATCCCAAATATATGTTTCTTGGATTCAGGGAGGTCGGAAACGTGGAGATTCGTCAAAATCTTGAGTTGTTCGAATTTTTTGATGTTTGCAGTACCCTCTCTTGCATCTTTAGTGCTCAAAAAAAATTTTTTTTTAAATTGTTGATTAGGTGTTCCTGAATTATACCAGTTAACTTCTAAGGACTGACTATGCATGTGACAATTTGGCAACATGACATGAGGTAGGTCATAAACTCAAAATGTGATTTCTACAGTGAATTAAGCAAAAGAAAAGGATATACCAGATAAGTATGCGACTCAGGTTTTAAAGACAACAAATACACAGCACAACAACATTATAGTTCATTGAAAAATACCAAGTGACATTCAGTATGGTCCACACAATGGTAAGTAGGACGCCATATCAACATCTACCCCTTGGCGCGATTGCAATGGCGGATTTGCAACAAGAAAGATTAGTCAAGCACTTAAATGCCGCTAGGCTAAGAAAAGGGGTCGTAGACAAGTCAACTAAAAGACGCTTTTAGCCTAGTAAATACATAAATAAAATTGTAAAAAATGAGTATTCTAAGAAAATGTTAAAACTACAGTGTGTGTTTGCATTATTTTTTCAAAATATGTTGGAATGTTAATTATTCAAGAATCGGCGATATTTTGTTTCACATAACAGTTCCTGTAGAGCAATAGATTTTGATTTTAATTAGTTATTATAATCTATTATAATAATTAAATGCTAATACTTGAAAGTAAGAAAATCATTCATTAATAATTATGGTTAATATATCCAAAAATGTATTTTATTTTAAAATAAATATATCAAAAGATATTCACAAAGTGACTCAAATAAAAATATTGATTAAAACAAATCATTAACATTCAACTAAGTTAAAAAGGCCTTTAAACGTGAAACTAATGTGTGTGTTTTATTGAAAGAGGGGCTTCATGATGAACACTGCCTTAATCTGCCGTTGCGTGATATTCGCAAGAGGCGCATAATAAAAGAAATCAATTCATGCATTACCCATGTGGTAATGTTGATGTGGAAGAAATAACTGGAAATATAAATTGTATATTCTCTTTATCTCTTGAAGAAAACAAAGTTTTTTTTCCTTCAAAATGACATAATTTAAAAGCACGCAGTTCAGAATCTAAGAATAACTTTATGGACGAAGTAATCTAATGGACGAAGTAAATTATCCTAATTTTACAAAAAGTTACATATCATTTAACACCGTTCTTTGGTTCAACCTACCTAAATGAATCTGTATTTTCAACAAATATTATAATTAAGACAACATATCGTTCCTGTCTCACAGGCCACTTAGAATCCGGTGCAAGATTATCAGTTAGTAATTATATACCAAGATATTCAAGATTGGAGGACAGTATGCAGATGCAATTTTCTACTAACTATTACTACGAGGACTAACTTTACATGAAAATGATTTATTTTCAAACGTAATTTGAATTGGTTTGTTATTATATGCGTCATTTAATATTATAATTATTATGTTTGTATCTTGCTATTATTATTATGTTTGTAGTTATGTAGGGAAATGCACATTCCATATTTATTATTAAGGTGTAATAAATATTGTTGGCCATTTTTTTTTAACTTACCGCACCTACGCCACTGTGGGGACCGCATTAATTTGAAAAAAAAATTATAAGTAGCCCGTACCCTGGAATACTGCCACCCCTGATCTATCAAAACAAAAACATAATGCTAAAGATTGAGTGAAAGAAACCATTAGTACAAAATGAAATTCTAAAATTAAACCCAAACAAATGCAAATTGCAACAAAACCATATATCGGACTCCATCGATTCACCACACTTAAAAATAATTTTTTTTTAATTTATTAAAATCAGAGGGTACACTGCGCAGAAATAAAATTATTATCAGGAGAAACTAATTTTATTAATTTAATTAAAAACTATTCAACAACTAATTTTAATTAATTGCTTTAATTTAATTCAGATTTTAAACTAATTTGTAGAATTTTAAAGTGGCGTAAAAATGTGCGATTATATACGTCGAAGATACTGAGGAAAAAATTTTGTATCAATTATAATCAAAAATCTAATTAAATTTTTGAAAGGGACTTTTAAAATGCGTCTATTACCCTAGAATGCAAATTTGACTTGCATTTGGTTTAAGTTCAATAGTCTGTCTTGCAGATCGCTTTGAATGATGTTTCCATCCTATCATTCGCAGGTAGTTTGCCAGCCTATATATATACATTATCATGTTAAAATGATGTTGTTAGAAGGCAGTGCTATAGCATTTGAGCCGCATTTATTGCATCATTAAAATGATTAGACTCTGTGTCAATGAAAAAAAAATAATAAATTAATGTTGAAAACTCACGCGCATTTCAATGCCGACATTTGCAAAAAACAATCGGAAACACACATTTATTATTTGGATTTTAATTACCCAAGCGTATAATAAAATATATGCAATAAGCGAGGTAATAATCTTTTAAAAACGACAACCGTATTTTAATTTCACAACACAAAATAATTATTTCTTTTGAGGTAAATGGCGGATTTTGAGGAAAATCCCTCCCTCGCACTGTCTCATCCGAAGAAAATAAAAAATGAAAAATAAACCCCAATGCAAATTTTAAAACATTTCGACACCTGTTGCCTGTCCACACATTGGCTTTTCCTCGTCGAATCAAAGCAGCCACGTCGGCGTTCTTAAAAGAGAGAAACTGCTGCATTGATCAAACGCGTGCTGAAAGAATCAAAAATTTCAAGGAAACAGTTTGCAAAGAATGTGAAATCCGGCTCAGCTCGCTTTGACTGTCGAATCAGCTGCCTGGTTTCAGCGGTTTTATTTCCAAAGAGTTTAGAATTTACAATTCCATTTTTAAAAATTCTGCTTTAAAATTTGTCCAAAAGAAGCTCAGTAATAATTGATAGTATTCTTTTTCATTTCTTCTTCCGTATTTTAATTAGAAACTTCGTGATTGCTTTTTGTTTGATCCTATCTTACATTTTGAAGATTAAGCTTGTTTCTGGAGAAAAAAAAATTTTTTTTATTCCATTTTATTAATTTTTTTATTTTCTTGTAAATGAAGTTAACCAAAAAGAAAATATTATATATTTTGTTAAAATTATAAAGAAAATATTATATATTTTGTTTTAATATAATATTTATCATATATAATAAGTTAAATAAATATTATATTAAGTCAAAAAATTTGGTCTCGATATTTCGACGCATTCCCATGTTGCAGAATACCCTTGAGTCAGAATAATATTCTTTTGGAATGAATGCCTGTCTGTCTGCCGCTCTGTCTGAATATCGTCATTCAAAAACGCTTTAAGAACGGCGGATGATTTGGTAGGTGGTCTTTACACAAAATATTAAGATTTATATTAAATTTTGAACAAAATCCAGTCAAAGAAAACGAGTCCGTTTGTCTCTCCGAGTGCAATGGATCTCCATAACTAAAAAATAGAAATGACTCAGCTTACTTTAAGCGTCTCAAATGCACACACCCATCCAATTGTGAATTGAAACTTTTCGGAAGTTTTCATTGTCCATTATTAGGAATTTCTGTATGCATAAAATTATCTTAACTCAAAAATACAATAACTTAAATAAATGAAAGTTGGTATGTAATTTTGGTGTTAAAAGTGAAGTTTATGCTTCAAATTTTCATTTTAGCCGGTCGGAAAAAAAAAAGGGTGCAAGATGTACGTTAATTTTTTTTATCATACTCAAAGCACAAAATGCTCATGTGATATCGCAGGCAGGAAAGTAAATAGCATTCATGGCTTTACACAATACCCTTCATTTCTATGACAGTTTAAGAGAGGATAAAACCGTTACTAGAGATTATGCGAGTTAAGCTAACGTTCCGTTTTAAAACAACACTAGGGCTATTTTGGGATGGACCTTCTACTTTTGAACCGCGGTCAGAACACGAGGACGGCACCTGAGTTAGCACTCCCTATCCAAACTTCCACAAAATACCGGCGCGAGGACGTTTGATCCGAGGGATTTAACGTGCAATAGACCCGCTTATACGACGGTTCTTCGGAAGAATCGGGTCTCGAATCTGAAATCCTCCGTTCCGAAGCAGAGACCTGACCACCAGGCACGACCTTTCACAACTCCCAACGCTTTCGGCCCGTGACCTCATGAGGTTGGATGAATTCTGTAGAAAACGGTAGTCATTATCGTAGTGAAGAACGGGAAATGTGTTATTGGCTTTGAAAGTTTTCTGATCTTTTTGCATATTAATTTTAATTTATCGTAATGAAGATGGCTAGTGCGTGCTGTGTTCCCAATTGTAAAAGAAATTACACAAAAAATAACTCCAATGTTTCTGTATTTTCGTTTCCAAGCGATGAAAACACTAGAAGAGCACGGATCTCTGAAATAAAGCGGGACGATTTCGTACCAACTAAATATAGTAAGGTAAGTTTGATTTTTTTTTTTTGTACAATTTTTAGTTAATTAATTCTTTTGAAATGCGAAACATTTAAAACTATGTATGACTTCCATTCATCTTCTGTCATTTTTGTTTGCTCTACATTTAGTTGCTTATGCTTCCAATGACTTTGGTACTGTTTCCATGACCTAAACAAAAAACTTCTTTGTTTTATTGTTACTTCTCATAGTCTTTTGTTTAATTGTTCCTAATATTTAAAATGTTTTGTTTCTGTGTCTTTTTAATTATACTTCATACATATTTTTTTAAATCTGATTTAGGACTAATATTTGTTGCTAACATTTAGGTTTCTGCTAAACATTTTCAAGAAAATCAGTTTTTAACAGTCAGAGAAGTGTTTAATACTAGTACAGGAGAACTTATTCAAGTACCACTAGAGTGTAAATGGTAATTTTTTTAGAAATTTTTAATAATTATCACCAAAATCTTACAAAGTACTTGAGTGATTTATTGTTATTATGCTCTTATGAAAAAAGTTCAAAATCATTAATGAATAATAAAACTTAATTTTTAATTATTATATCATGACTATAGATTGTAGCAGATTAAACTGATATTTCATTCTAAAACATTATGTAAAAAAGATAGATATAGTTGTAATAAAATATGAATTGCATGCTCATATACGTTTAGAAAATGTAGTTTTTATTTGTTTATCAATAAATCATCAGATTATATATAAAACAATTAATTTTTATTATTATTTTTAAATATAATTAGTTATACACAATCTTTAATTATAAATGAATGCAACTTTTACAAAATATCTGAAACGTTTTTTTAAAAAAAAGTAATGAAAAATTACTGTTTTTAAATCAATTTTTCATACCGTGTAAAACCAATTGATTAATTCATGTAGAATATTGTATTACTTGAATGGTAGTATAAATAATTACTATAGATATTTTAACATAATATTGAACTGGGTATTTGTTTTGGATGAATGAATGTTTCTGTTGATTTTAAATTTTATTATTTAATACTCAATATGATTTTATTTAATACTGTCCAACACACGTTATTTAGTTTATGTATTAAGAAAATATCTATTCTGTTTTTGATGTTAAGTTTTAATAAATTACTAATTGTTTTTTTTTATTTAAAGAATTACACTTTTTTTTTTCTTTTTTTCTAGGCTTGTACCTAATGTTGTACCTTCAATTTTCCCTAATTTACCCTCATACTTTTCCTCAGAATCAAAAGGAAGAAAAGAAACTCCAATGGATAGGGCAACACATAAAAAAATGGGAAAACTTAAAAGCAGCTTTAAATAGCAGCCTCCAGGACATAGCAAAAAGAGAGGAGATAGAAAAAATCAACACTTTTTCTGATTAATTTTAAAATTTAAAAACTTTAAATCAAATACATGGAGTATAATTCAAAAAGCAAACAAAATTATTTTTATTTGTCTAGGCCCTTCTCAAGCTCTTAAGGTAAGTCATTCTTTATTAATTTCTTCCAAATTAGAAGTAATTTGTAAGTTTGTATTTTAACTTTATTTAATATTATAATTATTTTCATTTGTCTGAGTGAAATTTATAATAAAGTTGGAAAACAAAATGTATTTTGTTATTGTCTCTCTGTAAATAAAATGTTATGTTTCAAATAGTGTGCGATTTTTTTTATTTGTGTTTTCTTTTACTGTTTCTGCAGATTGAATTGAAATTAATTATAAATGCAATGAAATGTAAAGTCAGATATAATAAAAGCTAGTTTAGTAAATTGTATGAATTACTAATATATTAAATGAAAACAATTCTTAATGTAGAAAAACAAGCTGTGAAAGTAATCTTTTTATCAACAGAATTAGTTGGTGCAAAATTTAAATTTTATATTAAATACATTAATATTTTATTTGAAAGTTCATAAGTAATTTAAGAAGTAAACAATTTTATGTTAACTTATAAAATACATGTATAGGTAATACACTACAATAAAACTAAAATAAAATACAAAACTACACTACAATAAAAAAATCATCAAAAGCTTTAAAAAGTATTAGATTAATTTAATTTTAAGCTTTAAAAAATATTTACAGTGAAAAAACAAAACTATTTTTAATAAAATAAAAAAAAATCTCCATTAAAACAAGAAAAACTAACAATAATACTCCAATGTATATATCTAATAAATTTACATTGTGATTTAAATGTTATTGAATGTAGTTTGAATGTTATTAAATGGTCAATAAGCTATAGAGGACCTTGAGATTTTCTACCATGCCGTTTCTTTTATTCACACAGGGGAAAAGTAACTAATTTTGAATTTTATGCAAGGTAAATGTCTTAATATTAATAATAAGTTATTTTTAAGTGAATTTAAAATACACCTAAACATCAAGGAAGAAAGCAGGATTCTGCTCACGGCAGTCAATCATCCTACCAGTGAGACGTCACACATAAGCTGTGAGGCCTTGTTTTAGGAAGGTCGTCACCAGGCCACCGCGGCCCCAGGGATTATGCGCGAAATATTCGGGAGGATCCCTTCCGCTGATTTAAGTATTGATATTTTGTTAGTACTGAATATAAATATTTACGTTTATATGAAATTTTAAAAAATTGGTTAATTTATGACTCATTCTGTTTTTTGAATTTTTAATGAGGAAATTAGTTTTTTTATTTCATAATTTTAAAGTAATATAATTATTTATATAATTTTGGTTAAAACTTTTGAATTCTGCCAAATAAGACAAAAGCTAGCGAATAGAGATGAGAATGCTACAATGCCTGCTACCGAAAAGCTGTCTCAAAATGGATGACTGGTTTACGATTTAAAAAATCATTTTTCAAAGAATATTCTCCCATTCTTACCTTTGTTCCTGTTCAAAACCAATTGGAGTGGTCTCTCCAAAGCTTTCTCTCATACTTTCTAATAAACTTGGTCTTACATGACATTGGCGTACAATAGTCACAAAATATTAACTTCTGGCTTGAATTTAGAATTTTTACTGAATTTATCGGGAGTTATTTGGCGATTAATTTCTAGAATGCGTTAAGAGTATCCAAAAATCGAATCTGTGTTTCAGTCATGTTTTGCGCAACTAATTGAAACATAAATTTGACACAAAACTGCACTTGTAGTCATAAAATACCATATATGTGATATAATTGTTTCTGTGTTTTTGAATTATGGCGTTTAAATTGTTTCTGAAAATACAAACTGACAGAAAATCAATCCATTATTGGATTCGGCTCAAAATTTGACAGATGACTACACTATAGATGTTAAATCTGTGTACCGAATCTTATCGAACATCATTTTGTAATGATCGTGTTGATTTATTTTTGAACAGCTAGACTTCCTCTGAACATATTTTGTTCAAAATTCGGCAGAAATCAGCAAATTTGGTGTAAAGGCAGTATACCAAATTTGGACTGCCTGACTCAAAGTGTTTTTGAGTCATCTCTGTCACAAATAGATGGACGGACATTTTCTAGAAATGTGTTTTTCGAACTATAACGTGGGGATGCGTGAAAATCTCGAACTCAGATTTTTTGACGTGAAACTTTCTCTATACTACATATAAGAGAAAGTAAATTTAGCTTTTAACATATGAGTAAGATATGTAGATAAAAGTTTCAGAATAAAATGCATTCGATAATGCCTGAACATCTTTAAATGTAAAATTGAATACCTGGTTATATATTTGCATTAGATATGACAATATGCAGCGCAGATGCAAAACAGTCGACGAATATCATGCGCTTTCCTGCTTGAGGTGTATTCAAAAGGAATGCAGGTGAATAAGCCGAAACCAAACCGTTACTTCAAACGTCAGTCCTCGTCTGGAGTTTGCGGAAAACGTTTACGGACCGTGATTTACCTTCTTATTGTTTGTAAAAACACATACAACTGCAGGCATGCTTCGGCGTGACTATGTTAACATGCCGATTTAACATGGAGGAATTTGCAGTTATTGCCGCTTTGCTTACGTGATCTGTTAGAATGACATGATTCTCAGGTAGGAGCTTCGCGGAATTTTATAATCTACTTAAGTAAAGCACAGATGGAATCAATAGAGAGAAGGGGGGAAAAAAGAAAGAAAAATTACATAAATACGTAGAGGTAACATGAGCTTGGAAGACGTTAAATTGGTTGCACTAATGATAACTCAAACTGACAGCGGCAGGAACACCAAATAGTGCAGAGAGTTAGAATAGTTTGGAATGAATTGAAGACTGGAAACAGTTGTGGACGCCAAAAACAAAAACGGTGGTAAATCATCGGAAAAAAAAAATGCGCGTAGTATTTGTAGTTAAACTACTTACAGGACTGCTAGCCATTTTTTACATTTACAGATTATAATGTTGGACTTACACTCGGCCAGTTATAATATGGCCAGTAGACAACGCATGCGCGAAAAGGGACTGATTTATGTTTGCCACAATTTCATAAAATAATTCAGGCTAGGCTATAAATTGCCGTTTTGACGTCCCAGAATTTTTCTTTTTCACTGCATATCGTATTTAAATGATGGATATTTACACAAAAAAACTTGGTAAAATAAAAAAAATAGGTCAACGTACCTAAATTCGGAAAACTATAGAAAAGAAATTGCAAATAAAACGAAACACACACACACACAACCTCGCGTCAGAAAGAACAAAGAGTTAAAATGTCCGAATTAATCTATGATAAGTGATTAATTTTTCACGCCAAAAAAACTGCCAAATTCTACTAATACATGTGCAGTAAAAAAAAAAAAAAAAAAAAAACTGTACAACGGCATGTTGTTCCGTCGGAACAATTACATGCTATCGATCGAACAGCATTTTTCAGCCTTTCTGCACATGCGCTGCCTACTGGCCGTCTTATAATTGGCCGAGTGTAAACCCGGCATAAAACTTTAACTGATTTGACAATTTCAAATGAAAAAAAAAAGATATTGGTAACTTTTTGTTACTTACTGTTTTTGTTATTCAATTTCTCACATATAAGAGGCGTAACTTAGCATGTCATTTAATATCGCTATGTTATGATGTCAGCCAATTTTCCTCTTGCAAAATGTCCAACAGAAGGTGAATTAAACACAGGACATTTGGAGAACTAACGCAACCACAAACTGACTTCATTATGAAGTCGAATAAAAGACGTGAATAATACCATAAATAAAATAATTTTGTAGTTTCGAAACTTGTACGATTCCCTGTTTTCTTATTGCAAAAATGTTTTATATAAGTTACATGAAGATAAATAAAACAAATATTATGCAAAAGAAAAAAATATTGAAGGAATTTGAATAAATATTAAAATCCTAGAACAGATGAACTTAGAAGGATAGGAGATCATTATTGCACATAATTGTCTCCATTTATACACAATGCAAAGTACGCTATGCCTATCAAAACTTATTTCATTTAATCTTCGGGGAATATCCACCAATCAAAGTGTGGTATTTATTCGAGATAGTCATTGATAGACTTAAAAAATGAAATTAAAATCTTCATAACTAGGGCGATTTTACATGCAAACGAAAGAGGTTTTGTTTTAACGTTACAGTGCAAAGAATATTTAACAGAATATGACTAACAGCATCGAGAGACTGTTTAAAAAAATGTAGTCTTCTGAACTTTTTTTACGCTTATTTATCGATTCTAATTTCACATACATAGAATACTGTTTTCTTAATGTTTATCAATGTGGATAAATCAGCCTGAAACAGAAATGGTAAAAAAAATATTGATAAGAAACTTTATTTTTTTTTCTAAATAATTCATGTTTTTCTTTTTGAAAATTTTTTATAATTAACTATTTTATTTGTTTTGATTTTTACCTAAATTTCTCCTACCCATTCCCCTAGCTAGTTTCAGAACAGAAATCAAATGATTTTAGATACAAAAAGGAAATTATAAAACATAACTTTTATTAATAAGAATAAACGTAATCTTGCGAACTCATCCTTGAAATTCGATACATTGCGAAAGAGATTGAGAAAACTCAGATAATCATTCATCCTTCCTGATGATCAGATCCTGGTGACGACACTTTCAACTGAATTTGTATATCTAATCTTTTCGTCAGGTGGCACCGTATGAGTTCAACCATTTCATAATCAAAAAACCTCGATCAAACTAACCGAACCAGTTATTTCAGCATAATAATCACAAACGGCTAATGTTTATGCTCAAAGAGATACTTGATTTAAGTGGCAATTCATTGCAATTATGTTGTCAGCTACCACTGCGATACATTCATTAGAATCCAATTACCAAAAAGTGATACATTTGAATCGATCGGATTACAATTAAATAATCTAACGCTTTGGATTTTAAAGGCTTTCAACGTATCTTTTCATTTTTTTTTTACAAATAAATTTAAATGTGCAACCAGAGCAGATTTTGCATTTTGTTGAAAAAAAAATCAGCTTAAAAGATTTGAAACGATCCAATCTTTTTTTCTTTTTTCTAATTTTATATGAAACTTTCTGATTGTGATTATTTATATACAGAATATTCTAAAAGTAACCGAATTTAAATACGGAATTTTGATGAATTTCCATTTTTCGGATTCCGTTCCGTGACGGATTCCCGCCTCATCCATCCAAGATCATTGAACCGAGGAGGCGACGCAGGTTCGCCAGCTAAAAGAGTGCCGGGTGTTTGTAAATGAATATCTCGACTTTGCAAGGCTGTTAAATGAAAGCAAAACAAGCTTTAGCCTTGTTGGCCGTCAGAGATTACAAATAGCCGTTGAAAATTCAGCCGTAAGTGTTTCGAGTCCATCAAAAATACGAACAAGATGATCCCATCATTTCATTTCATAATTTTTCAGCTTCTTCGATGAGACGCTTTGCCTGTAGAAATGAATGTCTTGAGTTCATCAGCGTCAATGGATAAGGATGAAGCAAACACCTGCTATTTGATGTAACCCCAGAACCAAAAAAATCAAATTTCGCCCTATTTGCCTCTTTTCAAATCTTTACACCAGGCATGCAGAAAGAATGGTGGTATGAGTTATCGTACCTCTGAACAGAAGTCTGTCTGGCTGCTCAGAATTTAGAAAAAAAAATCTACAAATTTGGTATTAAGACTATATACCAAATTTCATCTGTCTAACTGAAAGCGCTTCTGAGATATTTTTGTCCCAGAGAGACAGACGGGCAGACAGACAATTTCGAAAGAAGGGACTCGTAATACGCATTGCCTAGGACTACAAAATGCGTCAATTCGACTCTGCTTCTCGCAATCTGAAGAGAGGAAAAAAAAAATCACTTTTGGAGTTATCTTTGTCTTAGAGCATAACTCAAAAATGGCCCAAATGAGACAGATGAGATTTGGTATCTGGTGGTCTGAACTCCAAAATTCCTACAAAATTTGAATGAAATCCGTCGATGAGGCGTTCTGTCTGAACAAATGTCAAAACGCAAGTATTTGATTGATGAAATCTGACATAAGTCTTTATGACTGAAATTGTAAGTTTGAATCAGTTTTTGAACCAATTCTGTCAAAGGGTTGACAATCTCCTTATCCGCCATTTCTTGCATGCACGAACGCAACAACTGAAGAAAATA
The DNA here is from genome assembly GCA_026543865.1 of Argiope aurantia. NCBI lineage: Eukaryota > Metazoa > Arthropoda > Arachnida > Araneae > Araneidae > Argiope > Argiope aurantia. Next base: position 397,571 of record JAPMOR010110917.1, on the reverse strand, counting down.
TACAGGCCGATTGAATGCTTTTATCTTTATTTATTTATTTTTTGCACCCAAAGTTTTTCAAAATTTTTATATGAAAATATCAAAACACAAAAGAAAAATAAAAAAATAAAAAAATCAATCATTATTGTAAAAGATAATGTTAAATTCCTTTAAAGCAATTGGGTTGATGCCAATTAAGAGAAATCAATTGCATAATATCTACATTTAAAAAAAATTATTATTTATTTACCATGTGTTAAAAGTGATGTTCTTATGTAAATATAAACGACAAAGCTGAGCTCACTCATAAATTTTTATTTTTGAACAAACTGCATAAAATACTATCAATATTACTATATTTTTTCATTTTTTTAAAAATTTTATTTATTTATTTATTTTGCTATATAATGAATTCAGCACAATATTTTTATGAGAACGGTAAGGAATTTTTTTCATTGCTGTATAAATGAAATCAGTGTAAACAATGAAACCCCAAATAACAAACGTGCCATCCGATGAGATTCTTTTTGTCCTAAGTACGTTCAGTCAGTCACGTAAGCGTCCGCGTTATTTGTTGGAGAAAACTGGATCTAGATTAGTTCTGGGTAAATAAATCCGTTGGAGGCGAGCGGCATTTCCTCAAATGGTGCAATCTTCAAAAATGTGGACGGTGGTTTTATAATAATAGGATATAGAGCTTTATATATAAGGTTCTGAAGAGGATACACCCTAATTGCGGAATTTATTTTGTGGATGATTTAAGAGCAAGGCAAAAGGACCAGATTTTCTAAATTTTTACCAGGAACTCACACATTTACCGATTTTTATTACTTTCTCGTATACGAAGTATGGAAAAAGTATTGGAATCAACAAAAAATTCAAACTCGAGATTTTGACGAATCTTCACATTTCAGACCACCTTGAGTTCGAAAAACAATTTTTTGGCACCATGTCTCTCTTTATAAAATAAAAACGTTTTGAACTAGACAGATGAAATTTGGTATAAAGTCTTTACACCAAATTTGAAACTTTCTATCGAATTTTGAGTCCGTTCGGAGAAAATCTGTCTGTCCGGCTGTCCAAATCTAAGCTAACTCGAAAACTTCAAAAAGAAGAGAGCTAGATGGATAACATTCGGTACACAGATTTAACATCTCTATTGATAAATTTCATCTATCTGATAAATTTCAAGCCAAATCCAACGAGGGATTGAACCTCTGTCCGTCTGTGCTTTCAGAAATAAGTAAACGCGATAACTCAAAATCTCAGTGACTTAAATACATCAAATTTTGTTTGAGAATTAAGGCAGTTACAGTTCTGTGCCAAATTTTCGTTCCAATTGGTTGAGAAAAACGCTTCTAAAACGCAAATCCGATTTCCGGATGCCATTAACCGCATGCCAGGGGTTCATTTGCCAAAAAACTCACCAAGGATCACACGATAAATTGAGTAAAAATGCAAATTCTTGTCAAAATTTAATATTTCGCAATATTGCACGTCAATGCCATGCAAGGTGTTCTCTGGGATAACACATTCATTACTGAATATGCGAGAGATGGTTGAGGAGATCGCTGCAGCTGGTTTGTATTATAAAAGATACATTCGATTCCGAAATTTTATTGAATCTCCTCATTAAAGACTTCGCTGATTTTGAAACAAAAATATTTATGGAATTGTCTATACGTGTGTCCTATTTTTAAGGTGAGAAAGATAAAATCTGGTACGGGTCTTATCATCAAAATATTATATAATTGTCAACTTTTGGATGAAGTAGGCCCGAGAAAATTAAGTCTATTTACACGATAATTAAAAATCGCCAAAACCAAACGAACGGATGAAGCATGGCACATGCAAAAACGAAGTTCTTGTTTCAGATCTGCATCAAATGTTGAGCCAAATCCATCGAAAGGCTGTCTGACTGTCGCGCGTACAAGCGAAAACCGACAAAGGCAACAAGACAAGTAAGTAAACGAGGATTGCTCTACGGTCTTGACGGCAAAATTACAGATTTCTATAGAATTTCGACAATTTTTAAGCTGTGTATTAAATGATAGCATTTTATACTGTGTATGAGAAGGTCGAGGGGAGAATATTGTCACTCGTTTCATGTCAAGACAAAGAATGAGCAACACGGGCTGTCTCGGTTCATTTAGAATGTCTAGTTAATGAACTGCCACCGAACCGCTTAGTAGTGTCTCCCACTGCGAATTCGCTCTGGACAGCATAAAAAGGCAGACATGGCAGTTGATTTTAATAGAGCATTGCCGTTGATAACAACGACACTGCAAACTTTCAAATAAACGGTACTAGTTATATTTAAAGAGAGTGCGGCAATAAACTGCTATTATTCACTAATAATAGAATAACCATTTTCAATATATTAGAGAACTGAAATGGAAATCGATATTAAATCTAGCAAATTCGAAATGAGTAATCGGATTCAGATATTATGCCGATGCAATGTATATCATAAGTTTGTTTAGCTGCATTCACGTCCCAGTTTAAAGCAACACTGGGCTATTTTGTACGACAACTGAGCTGGGACTTCTCGCGAAATTTCAGTACCATGACAGTGAGAGGACATTTAGCCCTGATGGTTTCAGAGTACACCAGATAAACTCGCATAGTGGTTCTTCAACACCGATTCAATACTTCAGATTCGAGTCTCGAATCTGAAATCCTCCAGTCCTTAAGCCAAGACCTTACCGTCAGGCTAGGGCAGCCTCGTGCTCATTGGAAGGGCCCTCTTTTGATAATTTGGTTGCTTTCATTTCACATCTGAACTTATTAAAATTTAATTCACATAAGTGAATTAATGAATAATTTAATGACTTATTAATTATATATATATATATATATATATATATATATATATATAATTGCATGAAAAATATATGCTTTTTATTTATTTTTTAGGATTCGGGATTGAATTGTTACTATGCACAATATTTTTAAGCAAAATATCTGGGTTTAAAAATATTGTAATAAATAAATGAGTATAGTAAGTAGATAATTTGTCCAATAAAATTTTTTAATAGATTTGCTTGTGCCCTCCTTCCCCTTTCTCCACATCTTAGTTTCTAATAAGCTCATTTGCGCAATATTACCACCTATGGCGGTTATTCCATGCACAGAGTGCAAAATGCCGTTATTTTAACGGCCTGTTTTTTAAAGCAACATTAGGGATATTTTGGGACGGACCTCGTCATTTTGAACCGGAGTCAGATGACGAGGACGACACCTGAGTGCCCCCCCCTCTCCAAGCCTCCACACCACACCAGCGGAAGGAAGTTTAGCCACGACGAATTTAACATGCGCCATACCCGTTTACATAAAGGTTCTTCGGTGCAATCGGGTTTTGAACCTCAGGCTACCTCAGCCATGTGAATTAAATGTAAAAGCTCTATTTCTTATGAACTCTATAAATGTAGATATAAAACAAATTTGTTCTAAAATTTGCATTTTTTTAATAGAATAAAGCACGCTTTATTAAAATAATAAACATTATTAAACTAATTTAAGGTAACAAAATTAAAGTTCACATAGTTTTACTTTTCTTTATGAATTACACTAGAGTAAAGTAAGTCACTAAACTTATTACTATTTTTTTTAATTTTCAAAATTTAGATCCCTATAGCATTGAAATCCCTGGTGTTATTTATACTTTCCTTAAATTCTAAGGCATAGAACTGTTTCGCCAATTTTTACACATTTTTATTCGGTTTTGTCAACATTGTAGATTCGTTTTGGATTCATTTGCACTTTTCAAAAATTCCTTGCAAATTTTTAAAGTAATTTTGAATTTCTCTTAATTAAAATCACCGACAAAGCTTTTGTTTATCAGTTTGGTTTTTCCAAAAATTGATATGGGCGGAGTGGAAGCAGAAATAACGTCAATCAATCCAAATCGGTTATTTTTGTCGAGTTATTGAAATCAGTTTAAGTTGGTTGGGCTCAACAAAACTGAACACCAACTTGCGTATGCACACAAAACAGCTGACTCACTTCAGAGCATGTTCCGTGAATTCTCATTCTTAGGAAATTCAGAAAAAAGTAGTAATTCTCAAGTAATTTTCCTAAAGATTAGATGACAGAAATTTTTCAAATATAAGGTAGATTCGAAGATTCCAAAGGATCTCTCGACTTCACTGACTTTCTTGCAAGACAATTTCATAATTATTTTTTAGTTGAAATTGGTTCCAAAATCCGGTATCAGTACTATGATTAATCTATAATTTGTAGACATCTATAAAACAAACAAGGTGCCCTTCAAGTGAAGGATTTTCGGTATAGAATAATATCACATACTTATTTTGATATGGAATGTTGCATGTTGCCAAATTGCGAGAGATTACTCCCCCCTCCCATAGAATTTATTCAAAAAGTACTGTTAAATTGTCTCAACAAATGATCTGTTGTACTGAAAATCGCTATGACTTACAATATTTGCGAATGGAAATTGATTTATTACTTATAAAAAGATTCCTTTCAATATCTGAGGATATTCTAACAAATAAACGAAAAAATTAGAGAGTGCGGGGCTTCTTCTAATATGCATCTCTTGCGCTATGAAGGCAGGTGGACCAAAGCCATACTTCAATATTTACATCATCGAAAACTGCGATTCATCCTTGCGTATTAATATACCGTGTTCCCTTCTTACCACTGACTTTATCGTTAGTAATAGCTCCTTTTGTGATTTATTTCATGCCATTTCTAATATAAATTTAATTTATAAAATCTCTTTTAATTCAAATAAGTAAAAATATTCATCGACATCATTCTGTGACAATTGCGACTGGTATCAAAGCGAAGAATCACAGAATCGGATGCGAATTTACCTTCACCGCAGACGATTATCTTTTTTCGGAACGTGAATTTTTTATCCGTCCGATGCCACTTTCTTTATCGATTAAATACATCCGGTTGACAAGCGAATCAAAGGAAAACGGAGACTGTCAACTGATAGCAGTACTCCAAAGCATTGTTTACTCTTCTCGAAAAAAAGTGCTGTTGGATTTCTTTTTTTCTTTCATGGTGCTATAGGACTGATTTTCAACTCTTTTCTTTCTTTCTTTCGTTAAAGATTATTAATATTTATGAGTAAAGAGTAGTGTACTTTATTGCTGCATGATACGCTCGAGTCTTATCTTCAGTGAACGCGATCTTTGTAACATTATGGTAATCAAAAAATAAAAGATAATAAAAATGTATATTAAATTAGTTGCCATTCTTTTATCTTGTCATTCGCTTTAGATATGTATCTTATTGGTTAGTGTGCTTCGCAGTTTAATTGGCGTTTTCGCAGCGTCTTTGTTTTTAGGTTAAAATAAGTGCAATGATGTCATAAAACAGGGGTGGGCAGACTTTTTCGAGGTAAGGGCTACTTCTAATTTTTTCAAGCTGTTGCGGTCCGCCCAGTCTACAATAGTTATTATAACTTAATAATAAATACGGAATATGTACTTACCTACATAACTACAAACATAATAATAATTGTCACAAATATAATAATATCAAACGATGCACTTAATATCAAACAATTCAAAATACATTAAAAAAATAAATCATATTCGTCTAAAGTTTGTTCTCGTAGTTATAGTTAATAGAAGATTTCGGCTACATATTGTCCACCAATATTTCGATGTATAATTACTAACCTGCTAATCTTGCACTGGATTCCAAGTGGTCGTCTGTGAGAAAGGAACGATATGCTGTTTTAATAATTATATTCATCTTTGAAAAATGCACATTCATACAGGTAGGTAGAGCCAAAGGAAGATGTTAAATGATATGCAACTTTTTTTAAAATTATGATAAGTCCATTAGATTCCAAAAGTTATTCTTAGGTTCTGAACTTACGTGCTTTTAAAATCATGTCATTTTGAAGGAGAAAAACTTCGTTTTCCTCAAGGGATAAAGAGGATAGAATGTTCCAAAAATGTATTTTTTTAGCATGCGCGTCTTAAGTTTTAGTAAAGGTGGTATCCGAAAATGTCTTGGTAGTCCACGAATCGATACCGATCGACTTAATGTCAGCACCTGTCATAAAAGTTGGCAAGATATTATCAGATATTTTGGTCAGATATGGTCAGATATTTTTTAATTGTAAAAGTTGTGAGACGAGTTCTTCAGAAAATGATTAATAATAATAAAAAAATTAACTCCCATACATCTTTATTTATTTTATCGAGAAAACGTATCGCAATCGTCAAAAAGTTCGAACTCGAAAATTGAACGTTTTTCTTCGTTTTAGATTTCGCTGAGTTCAAAAACACATTTTTGGAATCATGTCTACCTGTTTGTGAACATAATAACTCAAAATACTTCTGATAGGCGGGAGAAATTTGGAACGGGTCTTTTCACCAAATTTATAGACTTTTGTCAAATGTTGAACGAACTCCGTTCACAGGAAATCTGCCTATTTTCTATCAGAGGCAAGAGAACGCGATAATAACAAAATTAAAAAAGCCGGGTAAATAAAATTTGTGCATAGTGCATTTGTGCATGGTTTTAATTCGGAAAAATAGGAGCGAGAGGAAAGATGAAAAGAGGAGATGTTTACATTTAGCAATAAAGTTAATTTCGGAAATGCTCCACATCCTTCCGCGTCTCTCCCCTTAGTGAGAAAGAATCGTCGAAAAGTGGTCGTCTCACGATACAGAAACGAACTGTAGTTTTCTTTTATTGTATTTAAATGAGGAATGCAAAAAAAAAACATTACCAAGGCACTGGAAGAGGGCTTCTGTTACGATCCTCCTACGTGTTACGTCAAAACAGAGGTTGTGACAGGAAAAGAGCAACGTTCTGCTCGTTGCTCGTTGTTTCGTTAGTGAATTTCAATTGTTTGCCACTGTTCCTAATTATAACTGCACAGTACATACAGTATTCGTAATAAATTCCTGAAGCGTGCAGTGCTATATATAAAACTAATATAAACTACCAGTACAGAGCCTTCTATTTAACTCGACATATTACCGGCAACTGCTTCCATGATTCACCAAGCTGCGGCCGCGTTCACATTCTACGTGGCTAAAGATAAATGTAGGCTTAGTACTCAAAAAGAAGTGAGAAAATACGTATTATAAAGAGTCAGTTTTGGTATAAAAATTTAGTCCTCTGATATTGGTGGGAAAATAAATGAATTCATAGAATCGCGGCCTATCCGTCTTTTTTGTTATCCAGCCTGCCCTTCCGCCACATGAGGCCGGATACTGTAC
>JAPMOR010110917.1:365317-390362 GCA_026543865.1 Argiope aurantia | reverse complement strand
AATATATAGAAAACGAAATATTAAAAAGCTGCATTTATATCAGATTCGAGATAACTTTTGAAATGAAAATTCAAAATGTATTGACTGATATAGAACTGCTATCGTTCATAATGTAAATGTTAGAAATTTAACATTTTATAGCTTTTAAAAAAATAAATTCTGGTTAATAACTTAATGTAAATTGCTTATTTGTAAATAATATTAGGAACAAATCTTGGAGAAAGAATCCGTTATCCCATTGCCTTGCTAAGGTGACTCATTTCTGGTTGCTTTGGATTTGATTGTATTGAGTCGGTGTCTTAAGCTGAACTTTCAATCAGTCTTTCTTGGAAACTTCCTCATAAATTTTTCAATGTTTAAAAGAAAATAAGAGACATTCCACCAACATCAATGATGGGTATCAATTTATTTATCAATTTCTTTTTATCAAACTGGTCATTCTTAATACTTCCGCGCTTCCTTCAGCGGTAGAATGTAAACGAAACAAAAAAAAAAAAAAAAAAAAAAACTGTTCCTTCCCGATTCTATGAGAAGACAAAACATAATGGTGAATGCTTTCGTTTTTTTAATCCTTTGGAGCGCGAACAATGCAGCATTTCACAGGGTCATTTCCTGGAGCACAGAGACGTCATTCTCTCCGATGTCGCGCTCAACGACAACATTGACCTTTGATTAGCAAGCATCTGCGGGCAGTAAAAACTGCATGCTTGAAATCGGAACCCGAATTCAGTGTTGATTCCTTTCTGTGTTTTTCGATAGCCCAGCTGTATGGCACCGTGGCACGCTATTTTGACGGCACTGGAAGAAACGGTATGGATGTCTTTTCTTTCAGACGACAGGCAACTCATTCAGATGTTGTTTAATGAAAGTGGCAGACGAACCAGATGAGGTGAGCGGAAAAAGCTCTAAAAACTGATTGTTTCTCCCCTACATTGATTAAATAGTGAGGATTGTGAATGACTCGGAAAGTTAATGTTTAATTAAGAAGACAAAATACCCAGAATCCCCTTTCCCCATTTGTAATCTTCTCCACCAGCATGCTCGCCTGTATTCTAAGTCTCCAACCGAAAATTAGAAAATCCGATCACTTCAGTTTTAACTTACAATTAACTCAAGTAAACCGTATTACCTTTCACCTCTATTATAGTTCATTTTAAGGGAAACTGTAATTGTAGAGTTTTAAAAGTTTATGTTCAGTATCAAATGTCTTTGTGTCCCCGTGTCACTCAACAAATACTATGCAACGAGAGAAAAAAAAAAGAAAAGTGTTTATTTATAAGATATTATAAGCAGATAATATCTTGTATAAAGTATCAATAATTTTATTCGTATACAGTAGTTAATAAATTTATGGTATTTATAAGTAGACAATTAACACTATCGAATTCCATTTATAAAAATTATCTTGTGAGCTGCCATTTCTTTCTGTAAACTATGCAGTGCTTGTTTACATGACTTGAAATGGCTTTGTAAACTAGCATATTTAACAAATATATTCTCTGTTTTAAATTGTCTCAACTTATCGTTACAAGGCAAAGAAATTTCATTGTTTCACGTTCAAGATAAAGTGAACGCTGCCATCGCAAAATTAAATTTATGGCAAAAGAAAGTTGGTAGTGGAGAAGTAGACTCGTTTCCCTCTCTTCATGAGTTTATAACAAGTTCGACTACTAAAATGGATGCTGATACTCTGAAATGCATAACACAGCATTTGGAGAGTTTGCAAGTGCGCTTGAAAAACTATTTCCCTGATTTAAACAAAAATATTGAATGGATAAGAGATCCGTTTAACATTGACAAAGCATTCATGCCAGAAGATTTGACGCATGAAGAAGAAGAAGAGCACTTGTTGGAATTGGCTTCAGACGGATTTTTGAAAATTAAACATAGGGAAAGTGCCTTAACATCATTCTGGTTACAAATGCAACATGTGTATCCGGTCTTGAAAAAAAATTGAAATACATGTTGTCTTTTCCAACTTTATGTGAAATTCCTTTTTCAGCGTTTGTAAAAATTAAGTCGAAAAAAAGGAACAAACTATTGGACGTGGAACCGCATCTGAGTTTAAAATTAACAAATAGGGAACCAAATTATGACAATCTGTCATCTCAGCGCAAACAATTTCAGCCTTTTCATTGATCCAAATAAATGTTACTTACAATATAACTTTTATTTCTATTTTATTATGAATAATCTTATTTCTATTTTCTTAATATTGTGTAAGTCACAAAAAAATAAAAATAATAATAAATATATTTTGATTGTTATTAAAATACATTCATTTTTTATAAGGGGTACTCAGCATTACGAAAATTATAGAAGGGGTGCACATATGTCAAAAGTTTAGGAAACACTGGCATAAGGGAATGAAGCGCGGAATGAACGGTAGCATCCCACGCCATTCAAGTTATTCGTCCATGCATTCAGGGTGATCCTTCACTACCATTGCATGGAAGCTTCATTCAAAGCGACCGGGCGGATGACTTGTTAAGCCCCGTTCCTACGCCCCGTGTGCGCCTTGAATCCGCCACATTTTGCCCTCTTTCCCCACACTTGTAGTTTTCTGAGGTTCTTTGATGTCTCTTCATTTTACCGACAGTTTGAGGGAAGCTTCTTATCAAGAGTGATCTTACAATGGGTAAGATGAAAGATGGTTGCCATAACCGTAAAGGCAACAGGCCGTCGGAAAGTGCCTTTAAAATATCAACAATTCACCCTCCCAGGCAGTTCAATCGCTTATCTCCACTTCCGCATTCAGTGAGGGTCCAATCCAAACTTTGCGATAAATTGAAAGGTTACTATTTGTAGGAAGGTTTGGATATTCATCCTTTCAGTCCTCCTCACTTTGCCAATTCAGATGTCCTCCTCAGTTTGCCGAATTTTGACAATTCTGACCGGTTTTTCTCTTTGCCCATAGAAACTGTATTGCTTTTACCTACTGTGGAGTGATCGTAATGTCTTTCGACTTTAAATTGCATTGCAAAAAAATATTTTAATATTTGGATGTTATTTTAAAGTCTGGTTTATGATGTTAAGATTAAGAGCCAAATATGAGTAAGGGGGTGCTAAAACTTTAAGTTCCAAATGTCAGTTATTATCGGTAAGTTACTGAAATAAAATGATTCCTTTAAAACTTTTTTGACTATGCAGCTTTTCCTCTTTCAATTCCGTTTGGCATGTCAGATGAATTTGGCGAGATTTATAGCGTCCTGGGAATCGGAAAACAAGCCATTACACATCACGCCTTTTTTATGACAGTGAGAAGACGAACTTGGCGATGGCCTCATTATTATCGAGAAAACGACAATTTCTCGCTGCCTGGGAGGCCAATGAATGCCAAAGCTGTTGTCAAGAATAATTAGGAGGTATGGGCTTGCGAAAGTTTCCACTAGCATTGAAAGGTCGACTAGCAATTAATAAAGAACTCTCTTGTGATGCGATTTAGAATCTTTTTTTAAAGACCATTAAAATATATAGTCTGATTGATATTTCAAAGTTTTCGAGTTTGAAATTTTAATGTATGTTTCATAAACAAAGCGAAGGTCACATGATTTCCGAGAAATAATTTTAAAATGTATGAGTGGGTGAGAAAAAACAAATAATATTCGTTTCAAATTGCACATAAATAAAGGAGCAATTGCTGCAGTCAACTACAAAATAAATAAAAACGCACAGCTTTACAATTGTATATCAAAAGACATGCTTTAAAAAAAATTGATTATGATAGAAGTACATTATTCACACACATAAGAATTTCTGAATACGAAAAAAATTATATTCTGTGGAATTAAATGGTTTTAAAATCCAAATTATTTACATTAAATTTTTTTAATTCAACTAAAACGGCCGATTTGCTTAAATTTAATTTAGAACACAAATGCAATGCGAACATTCATATAATTACATAATGAAATAAAAAATTTAAACAAAAGATTGGATGGAAAGACAAAGATATAATAAAGGATGTTTCAAAATTAAGCAAGATTTGAATTTCCCACCTTTCATATAGTAAAGTGCTGGCAACCTTATTTAAAAAACCATTTGGCAGCTGATAGTTTAGGGTTAGTAATAATGGAGCGTTACACGATAGAAAATGTGTTTTCATCGTTGAACAATATTTCAAAAACAACGAAGGTCTTGCGGACGCAGGTTGAAAATGTAAGAATTGCCCCCCCCCCAGGTCGTGTGATTTAACACCATTGAACTTCTTTTTAAGAAGTTATTTGAAGTCAAAGGTCTATGCTAACAAGGCCACAAACACGCATGTATTGAAGGAGGAAATTCAACGCTGTAAAATGGTCATGGAAAATTTCGACAAAAGAGTGCCAGCAAAGCCATGGAGGCCATTTGACCTATGTGCTATTCCTTAGATACCCCTTTCATGTGTATTCATACGATTCAATAAAAAATATAAAACTTTAAAGGAAAAAAAAACTGGTTTTTTTTTTATTATTTTTTTTATTTAATTAAAATCTTGCGTTAACACGTTTTTCTATCGTGCAATGCTCCCTTTTCACTAATCCTAAACTATTAGTCGTCAAATGGTTTTTTTAATAGGGTTGCCAACACTTTACTGCACGAATAGTGACAAATAAAAATTTTGCGTTCATTTTGGAACACATATTATTTTTAGCATTTTTTTAAAATTTCTTTCTCTTGAAGCTGATTTATCCACAATGCACAACCATTCTCTATTATAAAATAATAGAATTTAATTTAGTTATATTTATACTTTATTTGGAAGCAACATTTGTTTTGACTGTTAATGCTGAGCGGCATCTGAGCTAGCGCCTCCTTTTCCAAAATTCCGCACCACATCGACAGGAGAACGTTAGGTCGAGGATGTCGGATTTAACGTACACTGGGCAGCCAGCGTACACGAATGGATATTTAGAGGAAACGAGTGCCGAATGCCTCATGCTCCGAAGCTGAGATCTTATCCTTACGTCACAGTATGCTCTTGAATTCCGATCCGTTGTAGTTCCCTGCCGGTTGGTTATGTGTACACAGAAGAGGATAAACTGGACTCCTCCACGAACAGAGTGAATTAAAGTTCGGCCTCTTATCCATTATGCGAGAAACAAGCACCCGGAGCATTGCATTATAGAATTATTAGAAATTTCGGGATTATGTCTCTCCATCTGCCAGTAAACACGATAATTCAGAAATGTTTAAAGCTAGAAACATGAAATTTGATGTATGAATTTTACACTCAATTTGTCGATTTATATCAAATTTTGAGCTAAATCTACTTACTAAAGGTCTGTCTATCAGGCTATCCGAAAATAAATGAAGGCGATAACTGAGAAACGAAGAGAATTGCATGGATAAAATTTGGCACACAAATTTAACATTCAAAGTGCAGATGCGCGTCAGACTTAGAACCAAACTCGTCAAGACGACTATCCATCTGTCTTTACTTCCAAAAAAACGCATAGATCAAAAACGCAGTGAGTTCAATATATGAAATTTGATATGCGAATTTGAGATTTTAAATGTAGCTCTGTGCTAAATTTTGGTTTCAGATAAAAAGCACCTAAAACACACGTTCGATTGTTGTGTTCTATTAGCCCCATGTGAGAAATTAATTGACAAAAAAAATCGTAGGGATCACAAGATAGATTCAATAAAGATGCTAAACTCACGCCAAAGATCAACATTTCGTAACTATTGTTCGCCAATACCATGCAAGGCATTCGTGGCCTTATCTGAGATCCAATATACAGAGGAAAAGGAATAACATCTTTGTCAGAGATTAAGCGAGAAAGTTTGGAGGAGACACTCTCGCTGTTCTTATTAATTATTGATTGATGCAGTTTCTTTCAGTGCAATAAAAATAAAAAATAAAAACACTTTTGGTAATTGTATGCAACTCTTTTTTAGCATTTTGCTTAAGTATGATTCAGGAGATGCTGACTTTTTCAAATGAGGCACATTAATGCACATAATGGTTTTGATAGAGAAGTTATGTTATTAGTATTTGCTAGAAAAGACGGAACGCCATACACTTTCATAAAGAGTAAATGGAATCGAATATTAAACAATTAAAATCAATCAAAAACTAAAGCAGGAAAATTTATCATAAAAAAGGGATTATCTAACACATTTAAATAGTTTGTAATTTGATTATAAATAAGTATGCCAGTTAACATTTAACTGCACGTTGATTCAGCTGTGATATCATGTTCGTTTTTCTCCGTCAGAATATGAAATGGGTTCTTAAATTAAAATAACACGACCTTTAGAATTTAAGAAAACTGGAAGTAATTTATAAAACAAGAGAATCAAATCTTCCATGTGTGTCAGCATGGTAACTTAAAATAATATTTTGGAAAATAACCAAATTGTAAAAATAAAATTTTAAAAAATTAATACCGGAGAAAAAAAATTAGAAGGCTATTCCAGATGTCAGACAAAAGGAATAAGAGTTCTAAGGAAAAAACAAAACAAAAACAGAAGTTCTAAATAGAAGTTAAATGCTCAAAACACCCCGTTTAAGAGGCGCATTGATGAAAACTTCAAGTGCAAACAAACCCATTCTTGCATATATAAAAACACAAATTACTTTTGTTTTTCTCTCCAGTCACTTTCATCCCCCCCCCTTTAAATCTTCACATGTGACTGAAAGTTCGTGTTCTCTCATGTGAGAAAAGAAAGAGAGGGATAGAGAACAAAAAGTAAGAGACCTCAAGAGCAAGAAACCTATCTTTTTATAGAAACCAGATTTTTCGATGCGCGCCAGCAACTCTAAACTTCACGGTTGATGATCATGCGAACAATGCGCAGGAAAAGAGAACAAAAAATTGAAGCACAAAAAATATTCTTAAAAAAAAAAACTTGCCAAAAACTTGATATTCGCTTGTTTTGACCCAAAATAAGGAAATATGGAAAAGAAATAACCAGGCGACTTCAAAGAAATTATTTTTGAATGCAACTATACATCATAAAAATATAAATCACAAAATGGCGAAGTTCTTTTGTGCATCTTAGGACATTCACCGCTGTGCAATTTTCGCAGACGACAAATCAAAAAAAAATCCAGTTCGTTGCCAAACCACAATAACTTTATTTTCTATCCAAAATGAGAAAGAGTTGTGGTTTAATATTTCGCAGACAAAAATGCAGTGTGTTCCAAGGTTACAAGACTTCTTTTGTTACATAATTTACACAAATTATGCTAAAACGCAATTGTTTGCATTGTATAACAGCATAAAAGTCCTGCTATGGGTATATTTCCATACATTTGGAATGATTCAGTACTCTTTGCACATATTTAGAAGCGCATCTGAAACCGATTTCGCTTTACAGACTACCAAAAATCGGAATATGCGGAGTCGTAAATTTTTATAGAATTCACTGAAAACATTTTATTGGCAAATAAATAGATTATTATTCTGATTTATCTAGTCCAGAAAAGTCAAACGATTCAATGAAACTTAATTTCATCCGCGCTGGAAGAAAAGAAATAAACTTTACTGCTTTAGATGTGGCAGACAGTTCGCATTCTTAACAAATACAATGGCAGACGAATACTACATTCGAGGGAGCATATACTTGAATGATTTAAATAGCGAATATCGTTCGTTAATAACCGAACTGGATAAAAATGTTTCGCAATCATTATGTGCGATTTATAAATGGTAGGCTATCAAACAAGTGATAAAAAAAATTTAAACTATATGTTCAAGGAAACTTGACAGCAAAGATTTTCTAATAGAAATTTATTGCATATAGATAGTAACTTATCAAATACAAAATGAAAGACATTAAAAAATTATAAAAACAAACTTAAAAAAACAAAAACACTTTGTTAAATGTGCAGTCCGTCATATAACTAATATTAAATGCTTCAATCATTTTCGTGCAATAGCATGGAATCAATTGTGAAATATTTTTTTTTCCAGTTGAAGCACAAGAAAATAAAAGTAATTTAAAGAAAAATTTCAGTAAAACCAATTAAATATATTATACAATCTAAAAAAGGGGAAAACATTTAAAAAATAAAAATTGAATCTACTTTTTTTAAAATTAACGAACACGAACAATTCACGCGAATCTTTTTTTAAAGCTATATTCTATAAGCTACATTAAGTTTAAGAAATAAAAAATTAAAACTCTAAATTATATTTTCAAAAAATTATTTAAAAATCATTAATAATAATAAAAGAATCATTCTTACCAATACGAACAGAAATTGAAAAATACCCAATTCAATCAAAATTTGCTTGATACGTTCTATTGTGTGAACTTCAATATTAATATATAATACCTTTGAATATTATAAAGTTCCGTTAAACATGAGTGGAATAATTTTTGACAGAATTAAGGAAATTAGAAGTAAAGGATGACATTTTTGAAACCTTAGTCTGAGTTCATTTGATTTAAATAACTCTAGTGCTAAGAGCTGAAGTACACAATGTCTGATTGCCATTATATTTCCGATGTGTTGAAATCAACATGAAGAAATCAAAATACATGTTTCTTTTTTTCTGGTTTTATATAACAATCTTTTATTAAACTCTTTTCCCGATATATGTGAATAATTTTATTTTATTTAACACGAAACCGTTGATTCTCCTTCCCATTGAATCGAAATTGTGCGGAACTAAAGTTCCAAGATTCATTCATTTTTATTTTATTTAAATATATGCTGTGTTAAATTATTATTCTTTTATGGTTGGCAACAAGCTGAGAAAATGGAGAAAAGAACGCAATATGCGTCCAAATGTTTTTCAATGTAGTCATTGAAGCTTGTATAATGATAATGGTTTTGTTTACGGTGATGATAATTATCAAGATATCACAAACTTAACAACAGCTTGTGTAATGTTTCTCAATAATGCGCTTTAAATATGCCCGAGACATGCATCCTTGTAAGTTAAATATGAATGAAATGGATTGTTGGTTTCGTATAGACTATTAGAGGCTACAATATTATTTTTATTCTTCTGATTGCTGAATTAAACATATTTTTTTGAAATATAGTATGCAAAATTTTTTGAGCTTTGCAAAATTCTGACAATCATTTCAAGTAAAAGTAAAATGATGCAAACTCATTTTATAATGCTATTACGTTCCATATTTATAAGGATGGAATTCTATACAATAATTGGTTCTCAACGATAATAAAATCTTTTAATAATTATCAAATAATATATTAATTTAGCTGAAAATTAATTTCACAAGAGCGTAATATAGAGTTCAGTCTGAGAAAGAAAGATTTTTTTTTATATTCCGTAATGCTTATAATCACGGATTGTGAAGCATATTAAAAACTAAAAAACCGAATACAATAAAATAATCAAAATAAAAGGATGTTAAAGAAATTTTTATTACTGCTGAAAAAATAGAAAAGTAAAAATATGTTATTGAAAAATCTAGAAATGTTATAAAGAAGCAAGGATACAAAAAAAAAGAAGAAATTCTTAACATTTATTAAAAGTTAAAATATATTATAAATGTGATTACAATTCGAATATCTAGAACCTTTTTGTATGTGTTTTATACCTTTGCTATTTTTATTTGCCACAATTTTTGATTAAAATTTTTATTTCATACTGAAAGTCAGGATTCGTTTTATCCAGAAACAGAATTAATTTTAAACAAATAAACAAAAAAAAAAAAACTACGAATTTTGAATTTTTTTTCGTCAGAAGTTTAAAATAAATTTAAGAAGTAAAAAGAAATCTACACTAGGTAGCCTTCTCGATTCTGCTTTGAAATCTAACAAAAAGGCTACAAAAACACATAACTTCCAAGTATTCAAAACCATTATACCTCGTTTCCTAACCAGTAACTTGACTACTCGCTTCAAATAACCACCCCCCACTACTTCCCTAACTTCAAAGTGACCTTCACTCGACCTTTGTATTTACTTGGAAGGTAAGGGTCGCTTTTCACCCCTTTGCCCACAGCTGTCTGGAATTTCATTCCCCGAACCACTGGAAAGACGTCTTGCATTGTAAGGAGGGGGAGGGAAAAGCTAAACTTGCTTGTCTGCGGTCGTGAAAAACTTTTATCCAAATGTGGGAAACCAGAGGCGTCCCTCCCCCGGGTGGAGGAGAGGATGAAAGATAAGATAGCAAGATATTCTGTGTTCCTAGAGATTCTGAACTATTATATGACTGAATTCTTGCGATATTGAAAAATTAATGACTAAACAAGGGCACATTTCATGATTATAAAATTTACCCATTAAAATTATTCAACAAATTTTATTAAAATGTTTTAATTCCAGCTGGTTTCCATAACTATTCTTCATTAAAAGTTCTTAATCTCAAGAGGAGGGGTTAAAAGCCCCTGTGCCTCACATTTGACTTATGCGTTCCCATTTGCCGTAGCTGTACCTTCCGCAATGTATCTTCACTAAAAGTAGTCATAGTTTTTATTATTTTCATCATTGACCTTACAATTCATTTTTATAGAATTGTAGACTCCCACCGGGGCGGCACCTCGTACATGAGGAATAGGAGCTTCCGGTATGGTAATCAGTTTTCGCCATCCGGGGATAGGTCGGCTACCTTCTATCGATGATGGGGAGTACTTCCCAAGGGAACGGTTGTACAGCGGCCGGTGATGGCGTTTAGAACTCAACCACAGTTTCAGCCAGTGTTGCTGTTGCAGCGATCCGGTCATTTTTTTTTCCCGTGTGTCTCCGGATTCGATACAGTGAGAAAACTATGGCTACAGTTCTATAGCCATAACCGGCGGATCGGAGTAACCGGTTATGGTTATAGAATTGTTGAATACAGAAAAATTTTGGACCGAATCTTCGAAGATTGTTTGTTAGTGGTGTTGTGCGGGTAAGTAATGCTCGTGGTGTAATTAGATTTTTTTCGCCACTCATCATCATTTGTTTTAAAAAAATGACATCAACGTACTTTTCTTCAAAAACCCCTCTTAAACTGGTGCCCGAGTATCTATACCCTTCCCTCCCCTCTTGCCCCCGATCGCGACTCCCATCGGTTGGTTTATCTTACTCTTTGTGCGTATGATGAATGCGATAATATAAAAGTTCAATGTGCATGTGAGATTTTTCACTGAAATTGTAAATCAGTTTCAAATTTGAGATCATATTTATCTGCCTTATCTTTTTTCTATTCAAAATCAAAATGCATATTTGATCAAAGTATTAAAATGCATAGAGGATTCTCTTTCCTTTAACCCTTCAGCACACGCACCCATTTCTTGAACATTAGCACATTCACGCGGTTCATTTTGACCCCAAATGATCAGGCACATATCATTATCTTATTGGCTATTTCAAAATTAATAAATAAAAAAATATCAGAATATATAAATGTTTTTCCATGGAAATATGTTCTTATTTAAGATACAAATGCGATTTTTAATTTAAAAATCTGAAATTGAACTTGGCCCTTTTTCTTCATTCATTTTCTGTATTCGTTTCCTTTTTCTCTCTTCCATTCATATAAAACTTAACATTTTTAATATAAGTCATTTTTCCTGTGCACAGATATTCGAAAATACGAAAATATATATTTTACATGTAGTTTTCAACTGAATTTTTTTAGGGGGGGGGAACATACAATTTTGAAAATTCATAATCTTTGTTTTTTAATTTTTTATATACATATTTAAAAAATACTTTTATTATTCTTCATTCAGAATAAAACGACTTGTTAGCATAAATTTCAAGACAGTTCATTCATATTGTAGAACATTTTATACAAGGATTCGCTATATTTTTCACGAGCAGAAAAGGACTCGGTCAAATTTTCTAGAGTGTTCAGAATCTGCGTTTTGAACCGATTCTGTATCTTGATCACTTTCCGAAATTTCATCGCTACATGACGAATCCGAGCTACTGCCACCGGCTTGTCTATCCGCAGGAAGATCTGTGCTTCTCATTGTCATAGCCACAACATTAAAAGAATAGGAAACGCTAGCACATGCAGGGTTCATTTGACCCCAAATCTCCAGTAAAAAATTAAAATACATTGATTCATAGTGTTATAGTTTTCAGTTGTTTTAATCTTCTTCTAGCTCCTCCATGAAGGTATGGGAAGTAAAGGTGTAAGCTTTTATAAATTCCAAGAGTGTCTAAACAAAAGAGAAATAATGGGATCAATCCCCCCCCCCCGCGTGTGCTGACGGTTTAAGAATGTTACTGAACGTGAAAATTAGGAGTAGGTTCTGTGACAAAATTGAGAGAAAAGCATTCCCTTTCATTTCCATTTGAAATAGAAGAAATGGAATCTTCTGTTCATCATTTGTATATTTAAAAAAAAAGTGAAATAAAAATGAAAAAAAGAATATTTATGATGCGTTTTCTTAAATGAGTTATCAAAATTATGAAATAATGAATGACAATAAAAACAATGATTGAACATTTTTCTTGAACAATTGGCATTAAAATCCAATTTCTTCAATATATAGCATGTATTAGTTAATATATTTAATATCTACATTATGCAAAACTATTTCTTTTTTTTCTTCTGGCAATTCATCAACTAGAATTTTAAATCGCAGCTTTAGTGTCAAATTATTTCCACAGTTTTTTGTAACTGCAACTGCAGTTGAAGCAATCTCATAGCAACAAAGTTGAATGAACTACTTCTGCAAGACGAAGACAAAAATTAAAGTGTCGTTTGGAAAAATTATCTGCCTATACCATGTCACAGAACTGAAAATAGCCGACAAGTATTGACACCGATAGGAGGACGGATGGGCGATGACCTCTCTATTTTAGTTCCTTTTTTGTCAGCCACATTAGACGATGCCACAGATATTTCATTGTATTAGTCACATCTAAGAAAGAGAGTGCATTTACAATTTCAAAGAAAGAAATAAGGCTATCAAATCAAATCAATTTGAGATATATGATAGTCAATTAAAAAGTTGTGACGAGTAAGATCTTTAATATCGGTTTATTAAAATATGCAAAAAAGGATCACACCACATTTATATTCTCGCTTTATTTCATTCATTTATTTCCCCCCATTATTTGCAACTATTACTATTTGCCTGTTTACATTTTAACCTATAACTACATTTTTTTACCCCTCTGATTTTCAGAACAATTTATCAATGTAAGTATTCTGATGCGCTTTTATCTGTTTATATCATTACTCTTCGGATCCCTAGAAAAATGTTAAATAAATGGTCACTAACAACAGAAAATGTGTTTTGTAGAAATGACTATATGCTAAAACGTTTATAACCGACAGACGGAAAAGCCGGTGGGAGTGGTCTCTCCAAGACTTTCTCGCATATTCTCTAATAAACTGGTCATGCCAGAGAACGCCTTGCATGGCACTGGCGTCAATAAATACAAAATATTAACTTTTGGCGTGAATTTATTATTTTTACTAGCCCATCGTGGTATCCTTGGCGAGTTATTTGGCGATTAATCAATCCCTGGTATGTTAATAATAGCATCCGAAAATCGAATTAGAACTTTAGACAGGTTTTTCTTAGCTGATTGAAACAAAGATTTGAAACAAATCTGAACTTTTACTCACAAAATCCCATACCAAATTTTATTTATTTAAGGCATTAAGCTTTTGAATTATCATATTTATATGTTTCTGAAAGTACAGACTGAGAGACGATTAACCCGCAATTGGATTTGGCTCAAAAGTTTACAAGTGTCTACACTATAGATGTTAAATCTGTGTACCGAATTTTGTCTATCTAGCTAATAGCGTGTACTGTAATTGTAAATATCGTGTTAACTTATATGAGAGCAGATGGTCTTCCTCTCAACAGATTTTACTCAAAATTTGATAGAAATCTGTCAATGCGGTGTGAAGACCGAATGCCGAATTTCAACCAGCAGCCGAAAGCGACTTTTTGCTAGCTTACTCAGAGAGACAGCGTTAAGAATGCGTTTTTCCGAACTCAGGGGGGTGGAGTTTAAGCGAAGTTTCTTCAAAATCTCGACTTCGAATTTTTTTGACGATTACTATTCTTTCTCTATACTACATATATGAGAAAGTAAAAATGTCTAGAACCGACGGACGGAGAAAAAAACACTGTGAGTGATCACACCCAGTTAAATAGTTCCAAAAATTATCGAATTGTATTTAAAAGAAACGGATGCATTTGGATAAAATTTAGATTTAAATGCCATTAATCGATATTTTGCATTAATTATAATTGCTAAAAGTGAAATCTACTTAATTTCATGAAGATATTTTTAAAACAAAAATTTGGAAATACATGTGGCATTTAGTGAACTGTATTTGTATGCAGTTACTCCGCTTCTTAGCTGATCATATCTATCGACCAATGGCAAAGAAGAAACATAATATTTAAAAATAATGTCCCACCTGAATGTTATCTTACTTTGACATTCCAGTTGTCTTAAACAAATGGATATATTCAATTTTATATATATATATATATATATGTAAGCATTATTTTATGTGAAGCAGAATGCAGTTTGAAGACAGTAAAGAGACTTGCTATTTCGTGACGTCGTTTTATTTCATTTTTAAGAAGCAGCCATATGTACAAGCGATGAGCACACAGAACGACACAGAAAAGGAATGAGGAAAAAGCTCTTGGTCATTTTATCCCTGGTCTTATATAACCTTATTTTAATAGAGAAAAACTTTCTTAATAGTGCTAATATATTACGAGATTTCGATAGGGATTTTTGCCTCATCAGCGGTATTTTGCCTCTTCACGCGGAGTGTGGGAAAGTTAGGCTTTTAGCTGATTCTGCAATTTAACAAAGCTTCTCTTGAATTAATTAAGTAGAGACAGTGGAATTGGACGAAATAAGAGAATATTTTAGAATGAAGTTACTATGGGCTAAATTAAGATAAAATCTTGAAAATTAATTAAATTGAAATTAGAGTTAAAATATCATTATATATATATATATATATATGGAAAAGTTATTGGCTTTAAATGGTAAACTTAAAAAAAATTAAATGAATAAGGAACATTATTAATGAAAGATATTCTAAAAAATCATTTAAAAAAATTAAAATTATATTAAAAAGTATTCATAAGTCGTAAATTTACTATAGTTTTTATTAGTGGCATAACTAAACAATAGTTTTTCAGCCCTGACTGGTAAATTAGCAGCAGTGCCTATGTTTCCATATGATTGCAACACTTCAATTCGAACTTCCTAAGACCGAGTTGCCATTTTGCCGAAAAACAGATTGCTTAAATTTTCCAAAAACGAAAGTGTGATACGAAACCCCACCTTTTAGGTAAATAACAGCCATTAAAATCTGTTTTTCAGAAACGTTACTCAAGGATTGCAAACAAAGAATCCTCAGAACTGAAATTAACTCATTGACGAAATAAATTGTCGAACGCCTTCATACTTTCCAATGACATCCATTATCGTCTGCTACCTCCTGTTGCCACTCTCGTGTAACGGAATAGCGTACGCTTGCGAAACCGCAGCTGCATTTCAAAGACACTTCTTCATTAGAATATGAAAAGAATCAAGTGTTCAGCCAATCGTGTAACTGTTGACAGTTGCAAAAAATTATTTCATTACTCGAGAATGTTTGTGGTGGAAATAAAAATATGGCAACAATTACGTGGGAATGAAAGCTCTGATGATGGAGCGTTTCACAATAAAATCTTTTGCGGTATAAATCCATTAGATTGTTTGAGAAGAATTTATGACAAAAAGGCGTGCGGTTTGTGTATCAAGGGAAAGGACAACTTAAAGGAGAATTTAAAAAAAAAATTCGTGAAATATAAATCTGAAAGTAATGTTATTTTAATTTTAACAGTATTAAAATTTGAATTTGAAATCAGTTAAAGTATTGGGCTTTGATTAGACTTGGTGGATGTAAATTATTTGATTCAAGGCATAAAAAAAAAACGATTCACGATCATACTTTGAAAATGGGGAAAAGACCTTACATTATATTGTACATTAAAAGATCTATTTATACGATAAAATTAAATTAATCAGTATTTTTATTTCATAAATATTATAATAAGAATTTTCCATGGAAAAACATACATCAAATTATTGGTTTTAACTTTCTTTTAGGTAGATGAGGTTAAAGTAGATTAAAATGAAATTTCTGAGACATTCTAGTGTATTAAATTCAGTGTTTTTGGTACTTTTGAAGTGAGCAGTTCTATATTTTTTGTACACTAAATCCTTTGCTCTTTAGGTAAAAATTTTAAAACATGCAACTAATATCGTTCTTCACATGCTTTGTTAGACTCAAGTCAGGTTATGTGAATACACTGAAATAATTGTAACTCTTTCGACAGTTGCAATAATCCGCACTATATATTTTTGGTTAATATTATGTTCAAAGCCAAACGCTATTTCTTTCGCCAACACTCTGTATATCCCCCTCCCCACATGTAAAATTGTATGCCTTGACAAGACAGTGAATGCCACGAATGCTCAGATATTTATTTTCAGAGTTCTGCACATGAGATATTTGGGCTCCATAGTATAGAAAACAAAACTTGTGTATTATAAATTGCATGCCATTGGTGAACAATAATTAAAAAACATTTTATTAGAAAGTGATCTTTGGCGATAAATCTGGATGCGATTAATACACAAGTACTAGAAAACTAAATATGTATTTTGGATGGCTTTTTTCTGATAGATTGAAATCAAATGTAACATAAATTGTAGCCACAAGATTGCATACAAGATTTCCCATATTTTAATCATTATACTTTTTGAGTTATCACGTTTTTGTAAGGGCGAAAGTACAGACAGATAGATGATCGATTCCTTTACTCATATAATTTTAAATCTGATGAATACTTACACTTTTTAGATAGACTAACATGCGTATCAAATTCCATTCATTTTATCCGCTTTGTAGTTATTGAGTTAACATATATTCGAACAGCCGGTCAGACAGACTCATCTGAATGAATTTCGTTCAAAATTTCATAAGAATCAACAAAATCTCATATCATTATAAATAAAGATCACATATGCAAGCTTCATCTTTGTAGTTCAAAGCGTTTTTGAATTATCATATTCACAGAAAGACACAATTTTAAAAATGTGTTTTTTTGGACTTAAAAGTGCGGAGAGAACTTTCTCTTTTATATAATTACTCCGTATACGAGAAAGCAAAAATCGTTAAACCTTAATAATTTTTTTCTTATTTGTAATCAATGGCAATACGTAACGAAAAGATTATTTGGACAAACAATAATATCATGTAAACATTTTTTAAATTATTTTAACTTTTAATAATGTTTGAGAATATATTTTCCTTGCTTTTATTTAGTTTTTACAAATAATTCAAGGAAATATGAAATATCCTTATAAATTATACATTTGAAATATAACATATATTTACAAGAGTATAAAATATGTTTTATATATATATTATTTTGAACTCTGAAAACAGTAAATATCACCGTAGACCAGAATCGGCGTGACGATGTTATTATATCTAGATCATTGAATAAAGTTTCCGTAATACCAGGATTGGTGAACTGCTTTAAATTTCTTTATTATGCCTTGACCGGCACCACCTCAACGTCAACAACACTGAGCTCATAATTCTTTTTTTTTTTCAAAGAACACTCTTCGCTCAGAGATAGATTTCAGGCTAAACTTCAAATCAATAAACGAGATAATACTTTTTTTAAAATATTTTTTTTCATTGAAATTTTTAAGTTTCTTTGCAATGGACGAGCACTTTAAGATATATATTAATGGCAACTGTGTTGTTCAATAGGGAATGAAAAACACTGTTGTTACTTATGGTACTTTAAAAGTCCTCTGACAAATCCGTCAGCGATCTAAGCCGAGTGAGTGTCTCTTGTTTTTTCAGTGGCGCCAACTAGGACCAAGTTGGGCCTAGAGACTTAGCTATTTCATGCGTCACATTCGCTTGCACAACCCCTTTTTACAGGAGGGCACATTCACACGCCTCACAGATAGAACAGATGAAGAACCACCTTGCCAAAGCAGGACTCGAACACGGGACACCCAGGTCACGGGAAAGACCCGCTACCCCTATGCATGAAGGCATGAAGAACCCTCTTTTCCTTTACCATTATGGCAGCTTTCAGTAATTTGCGGCCGAGAAAAATGAAAGTCGTAATCGTAAATCTGTTTTCACTAAAAGCCATTTATATTTTTAAATAGATCAAATAGTACATATAGAGTTCGATCATCAGAAATTCTCGATGCGATTTAAAGTAGCTGCATTCTGTTCTTTATCGGATTTCCATTAGCTTAAATTTTAGTTGATTGAATTTGAAACGAAAGGAAATAATTTACACATCGATCAGCTTATAGCTTTTAATAATGAATTAAAACAATAATAAAATCAATTGTACCACAATATTTTATGGCATTTTCAATTAGCTGACCGATTTGCAAAGTGTATTCGATGACTCAAAAAATGAAATTTGATGCGTTCGCATTATTATTTTTCCAGAACAACTGCTTAGCATTCTCGTTTGGATAGCACAATAAACTTTCAAATTTTCCATTGCACGGAATTTGCCAGAAACATGCAATTTCAAGTGAGGTTTTTGATTCATAAATCTTTTAAAAAAATTCATCGTGCTTGTTGTTAAGACATTCTTGTGTTAAGAAGTATGCAAATTCCCACAGACGAATTTTGATGATTCTATGAGATCGTTTTCTTTCTTTTTTTCGTTCGGATCTGAATGTCTAATAAGACTTAATTCGTGAAGAATATTCCTCGACTTTCTTTTGTTTTGTTAAACAGCAAACAAATATTTTACGAACACTTCTTCGAATAAATACAAATACTACACGAATAATTCAACAAATGATTCAGATTATGCAAATTCTGTTTTAATGAAATTAAAATTAAGAAAGATTTTGAATACATTTTGGTCTTATTTCAACTAAAACAGAAGGGGGAAAAAAAAAAACCAAGGGAATGATTACATTATTATTTTAAGTAACTAGAAACAGATGTTAAATTTAAAATTAATCACATTTGTCTTTATTTTTATTGTTACTGATGGGTTTCTCTATCTAAGACAAAAAAAAAAAAAAAAAAAAGGGGGGAAACTTTTTAAAACTTTTTTCTGCCTTTTGAAACGAAAACTTGTATATTTTAAGAATATTTTTCATATTAACCTCGGAATACTACGCCATCTTGTAGCTCGTTTCGAAATAAAAATTTCGCATGGAAATCACGAGATCCAGCCTTACATCATTCTGAACATACAAAACTATTACCACACTTACTTCACAAAAACAAAGAAACATGAACTTTTTTTTCTGTGAAAAATCGTTATTTCTTTATTTGTGTCAACGACAGTCACTGAGTGATACTGAAAACTATATAAGTCAGCTTGGCAAAAACCAAACATGAGTGTCCTCGCAAGCTGCTCTCATGCGCAAAATGAATTCGGCGATATAACAAGTTATTTATTTTCGTATGTGTCATCTGCCTTTTGTTTACTTCCCGGCAGATGCCCCCATCTAAATGCAGATTGTATTCAGAGACTGAAGACTCAGCAAGCGAACAATGACTCATAAAAGATGATGGAAAGATTATTATTATTCAGTTAGCTACTGATTTATTTTGTTATTCGTCGTAACCAAATTCTAATTTATTAAAAACCTTAAAGGAATTTATCAAAAAAAAAAAAAAGAGCAAAGCTATCTTATTTAACAGTGACAATTGTAATATTTTTATGTAGTATCCAATCCAACTGTCCCCTTAGTGTTAATATCACGTTTCAAAATCGTTCTGAAAATAGAGAAAATATGTAGTTTTTCGAAAGAAACAAGCAAAAGGAACATTTTACATATCATTAATCATAACAGAACAATAAGATATAAAATATAAAGGTTAAGAGAAGTTTAATTTTCAAAAAATCAGAAACCTTTAGTCACCTGTCGAAACTTAATAATAAAAATTAAATATTTAAAAGATATAAATTTTAAAGTTATAACATGAACGTAATATTTTATTTAAATATACAGATGGAAAGAGAATTTTTTTCGGATGTCAAAATATGGCTGACTTATTAAATTATTAGTATTAATTTGATTTCAAGTAAGAGTAGAATAAAAAAATTAAGAAAAAATAATAACTAAAAGATTTAATAATAAAAAAAAATCTGAAGTCAAGATCTGTACAAATGCATAGAATTCTTTTTTATAACAGTAATTTTATATTTGACGAATTTTTAAATACTAGTATTTAAAACGAGTGGAGTGACATATATCACGATTTTTGCCATTCGATGTTCAAGGAAAAGTTATTGAAATAAATAATTTCATTGTGCATGGAAAAAGGAGGAAGGGTTTTCATTTATTGATTTGTGCTTCTTTTTTAAACGTTTGAACAATCTTCTATTATTTCTAAACTTAAAGCTATAATTCTAAAATATTTATCACAAATATTTTACAATTTTTTATATTTAGAATCCTCCCCCCCCCCAAAATATTTCAGAAATTTTTAGAAACTTTTTTTTACATATAAAAAAGAAAAGTTTGCATAAAAAGTATCCCATATAAGTGGTTAAAAGAATGTTTTTTTTTTTTTTTAAATTTATCATGCCATTTATGGTAGAGTATTTTTTCCCCAAAAAAATAGCAAAGACAGAGTTATGGCAATTAAAAGAAATTCGTAGAACTTTTAAATAAGGGACAGAAAAAGGATTGAAGTATTAGTAGGCTTGAAGTGGGTCAGTCTTAAATGGACATTGTTCTATGGTTAGTAGCATCTCGAGTGGTGATGTCCAGATTATAGAATCAATCCCATATTTCAAAATTTTTAGCCGGCGGTGGGGGAGGGGGCGATCGATCGTCAGCCATGAACCATAACATCTACAAAAATTTTCAAACAGCTGCTCGAACTGTTTTAACCGATGCATTTTTAGCTAGAAATCCTAGGCGGTTGCCTGGTTGGAAAGGCTTTGGTGATTTCTAGTTATTTTATTTTTGCAAATTTTCAATGTTTTACATTTTAATTGTCATTCGGGATTTTTTTTTTCTTATACTTTTTTTCATCAACTATCCCATGTTTCTCAAAAATTACAATCACTGCTAACTAGCCTGCTGAGATAAACGATTGGAAACCTAAGGTGCTGCAATTGAAATGGAGAAAAAGCCCTGTTGCTGCAGTAAGACCAGAATTTCAAAGATGGTATTTTGTAACTACACCGATTGCGACATCGAATTTATGCGTCTGCAGCCATTCTCACTCTCTAAAACTAAAAATAAACTGTAACCGTGTATCTGCCTCTCCACATGTAGAGGCAGCCAACTATCTACATGATTTGCATCCAAAGTCTGATATCACGGGCTCCAAACATTCTCAACCATCACAATGGATCATAATTTACCAGCTATCCGTGCGAAGACTTATGCAAATCAGGTGCATGAAACTTCACTCTCGGTAGCGTTTTTCTTTTTTCATCTTATGCTATTTAACTAATAAAAATGGCATCAAAAAATCTCGTCGTGGTAGCTGTAAAAAAAAAAAAGTCTTCTTCCTAATTACCTAAGACGCTCCGAAGCCTTCATTAAATCACAGCAGCTGAAAAGGCTTTCTGCGATGCGTCATTTTCTAGTCTCCTTGGAATTTTTGTTCCCACAACCTTGACTCAGACAGTGTCTTTTTAATTATTACTCATTGATAAGATTCAGATTTGACTAACTAGTGGTTATGGGATGGATGTAGGCGAGGTGGTTGGTCCTTTGTTCTTCATTTCAGTTATGTCTTGAGAAAAAACAATCGAAGGCATTGGAACGGGATCAATTTTTAAATTGAACCTAAGAACATTAAAATTTTTTTATTATTTTAATGCTAAGAAAATACAAATATGCATTGAACGTTTTTCCAATTGTTAATAAAATACAACTGTAATGTTTTTTCAGCTCTAAATGTTAATAATTGACGTTTTTTAGGTTTTAAATATTCTGTTAATGTTCTATTAAGAATTCTGTTATTAGAAAAATTACTTTAAAATATAATTTTAAACCCCTGGGATTTTTCCCCCCTTTTCCTCTTCAGATTCTCGTTTCGCTTTGAAAGCTACCGAATTTGTAGATTTCTGTCAATTTTTGAGCAAAATCTATTCAGAGGAAGTTTGTCCATCTGGTTATTCGAATATAAGTTAGCACGATAACTGCAAAAGGAAGAAAGCTAGATAGGTAAAATTCGGTACACAGGTTTGAGATCTGCCTGGCAAGCAGCTGTCAAATTTTGAGCCAAATCTAACAAGGTTTGAACGTCTTTACTTTCACAAGCATATAAATGCAGTAACTCAAAGATTTTACAAAACAAATTTAGAAAAATCAAATTTGGTATGGAGTTTTGTGACTACAATTGTAGTTTTTCTGTCATTTTTTTTAATCGGTTGGGAAAAACGCATCTAAAATGGAAATTCGATTCCCGATTTACTATTAACTTCATGCCAAGTATTAATCGTCAAAAAACTCGCTAAAGATGACAAAATAGATTCAGTAAAAATGTTAAATTCATGCCAAAATCTAATATTTCGTAACTATTGTGTAACTATATCATGCAAAGCATTCTCTGCCCTATTCAAAGTGCAAAATATTTTGCAGGGGGGTGGGATAATACCTTTATTACAGAATATGTGATAATGTTTTGGGGAAACCATTTCCGCTAGTTATCTTTGGATTTTTTTTAATAAACTCTTCAGTAATTAGTAAGTCGGAAAAATTTTAAAAAAAAATGGTTCACTTCATTAGAATTTATCTCCAATATAAATGAAATTAAACTCAATGCACCTAACTATTACACGGAATCAATCACACAAATCAATTTCTAATCGTTCGAAATCGAATTGCTTATTGCTAAGTGTTTATGACTCTCATTCAGGCAATTATTGATCATTTTCTTCACAGCTATCTCGGAATCGTTCTGCTTCTTCCTCTGTCATAAAAGAAAAATAACGGAATCGCGCATTGATCTTATAATGAATGGCCCAGAAAATAAACTTGAGTGGTATAAATAAACGAATCATTTTAAATCAATAAATAATAAATCTATTCCGCTGCGATGTATTTTCAGGCCGAGCACATTTGTTATTTTTGTTTTAATGGGAGACATACGAGCACGTTCGTAACGATTTGCCCATAAATTAAAAGAGCAGCCATTTATTTCATTGCTATCAGATAAAGTAATCTGGAAGAAGGGTGATTTGTATTCATTATTTTACTGAGAAACGATATTTCTCGTCATAAAACTGCATTAATGGTGAGTTTAACTGCTTCGTTTTGTACTTTTTACCATAATGAATGAGTGAAAGTAATTCTTCGATTCTCACGGCTTAACGATGAAGAAATATAATGGATTGATAGAGTGTTCGGGCAAGATATTTTTATTAGAGGATTTTTAATCGGAAAAATCGTTTATTTTATTTTATTTTTTCAGTAATATCCTGCGACTTGCTAAAAAATGTCTTGGATTCTAAGAATCGATTCCGAAAATTGATTTACATATGGGGTTTATTTGTTCGACTTTATTTATCATAAAAATACTTTTTGAAAAAAAAAGATGAAGTACGATTACTAAAACGAGAAACAGTCGTATACTGTTCCTTGTATTAAATTACAAAATAGTTTTCATGCGCATACATATTCATGTAAAGAAGAAAAATGAAATCGATGATTGAATCATCAAGTAAAAATTGGATAAACTAACTAGACTTCCAGCATTAGTCAAATAATTTCGTCATTTGATCATCTGTTCCAGGTCTAAAATTTTCCTAATTTGCATTGCCCTTCATAGAGTTTGTTTTATTATTAGGCGAACTTAGGTAATGGGTTTGGGAGCATGAAATCAATGGGATACGCGTTAATTAAACAGACCTTCTTACTGGTTTATTGGAGTTTCGCCACCTCGCAATAAATACTCAAATCCAATATGTATTTAATAAATTTAAATATTTTTTCAGTCGCCTAAAATCACTGATGTTTAAAATACAATTGAATGAGCATTATTTAACCCGTAACTGGAGGCCAGAATTTCCTCACTCCAGACACGTGGATTCAAAATGGCACCATCATTATTTTTCTGTTTTGTCTTTTGTAAACAGCATTGGAATTTATTTTGGAAATGCAAAACATTCTGGAAATCATGTAGTTACTAAAAATATTACAAATATTTATATTAAAAATGTTATAATATTAAATGTAGGAAAGATGTTATAAAAAAAAACCTAAACAATCTTTTAATGAGTATTGACTTCGTTTAGATATTACGGAATAACACTAATGTTAATAACTGGAAGTATTTAACAAAAAAAAAATGAAGAATGTAATATTTTAACAAATTATTTTAAGAATATTTCTTTGTTCTTTTTGCATTGTTCAAATTAAAAAGCAGTTCCAGAGACAGAGAGTCAATGACTCCATAAAAAAAACAACAGCAAAAACTTTGAAAAAGAATACTCCGGTTATCAGCACGTGTTCATACTTAGACTTTTGCCAGCATACCGTTGAAAGAACAACTCGAAGGTACTGAGATGATTGTATTCGAGGGCAAAATACCACGTGATAATCAGAGCTGATGAACAACAAGAAGCCCATTTTGAGTCCCGTCTCCAGTTATAGGTTAAATTCGTTTATTAATAATTTTCTAATACTGATCTAGTTATAAATAAAAAGTGCGAAGATTGATGTGTGCACATTACGGAAATCATATGCTACGGGAGTTAGAGGCGAAAGGCCATTTCATGATTTTGCAGGAGAAATTTTATTTATAATTGCTGTGAGCTAATAGAAGTTGGGAACGAACGAGACGAGTGGTATCCAAACTAGAGAGAATGGTCTCCTCGAAACTTTCTCTTTTACTTTCCAGTACAGGTCCTACCCCCCTTCCACCTCGTAAAATAGTGAGTCAGGTGATTGATTCGTAAATCCATCTATCGTACTCTATTGCCTGCCATTAATGAACGAT
Organism: Argiope aurantia; assembly: GCA_026543865.1. Classification (NCBI taxonomy): domain Eukaryota; kingdom Metazoa; phylum Arthropoda; class Arachnida; order Araneae; family Araneidae; genus Argiope; species Argiope aurantia. The sequence continues at coordinate 365,496 of JAPMOR010110917.1, read as the reverse complement.
AGCTACGTAATATAGATATTTGGCATGGATCGCATATGATGGTATTTACTAAATCTATCGCGATAATCTTCATTTTCGATATTTTTTGACAACCGATTGACGCCAAAATTTGAACCAAAACTATAATTGTAGTAAGTCATTGCGTTTACATGCATGCGAAAGTATAAGTCGACAGACAG
>JAPMOR010110917.1:316909-365307 GCA_026543865.1 Argiope aurantia | reverse complement strand
GCATGCGAAAGTATAAGTCGACAGACAGTGAACCGATCGACGAATTTTCAAAACTTTGTTCAAATAAGTTGATGTTAAACCTAAGTATGAAGTTTTATCGACTTAGCTCTTTGTGTTTTATAGTTATCAAGTTTACTTTTGCTAGAACAGAACTGCCTATAGACAGACTTCCAGGTATTGGATTACTTTCAAAATGTGAAAGAAATATCTAAATTTGGTCATTATTCATTATACCAAATTTTACTCCCACTGGGGGGGGGGGGACCTCAAAAATGAGGATGAGAAGCTTCCGATATGATGGTTGGTTCTCACCGCCTTGGTGAGTAGAAAAAGGGATGGGGCTTATTTACTTCCCATCGATGGCGGTACGTACTTCCCAAGGAAAGGGTTGTGCTGTGGCCGGTGACTGCCCTTAGGGCTTAACCACAGTTTCCGCCAGTGTTGCTGTCGTGGTGGCTCGGTCACTCAGTTTCATCCGTGTGCTTTAGGGCGGGTCAGAGTAGTCAGTAAATGGTATACCAAATGTCAGCCATCCAGCTTAAAGCAGTGTTGAGTTATCGTGTTCACACACAGACATAATGCCAACTATGCGTTTTTTGTTGTTGCTGCTTTTTGGATTCTCTGAAACGTGAAGTTTTGTCAAAATATCAAGTTCGATTTTTTTTGATAATTAGGATACTTCCTCTATACTTCTCATGCGAGGAAATAAAAAAAGTTTTAAATTAGTTTTACAATGTAACCTTCCACCCTTCTCTACTCTGAAATCAGAATAAATAACCGAGTTCTTGATATACCTGGGTACATTTATTACATTGAAAATTATAAATTACTTGCACATTGTTTCAGTTAATCTTATTTGCCAACTTCCTAACTTAATGTTTCGATCCTCTATGGCAACATAATTCTATACAGTGCAATAGTATGCAATAAGTAGTATAAATAATTTTTCTGTGACAGCGTTTGTATTCTTGTATCAATCGTGAAGTAGTATTTTATTTTATCTTTTCTGACATCTTACATTCGTCCGATGCTCGGCACTAAAGTTTGAATTGCATCTTCAATTGTTTCGGGAAGTTATAAACAATGAATTCGCAACCAATATATCAAATCTGCAAGTTGTATCTCTCTTTTCATTTGAAATCGAAGTCATGAATTAAAATACGATTCTATACAAACTATTAAATAAAGAATTCTTCCACGATTTTAGTTCTAAAATCGTTTCTATATGTGCATTATTTTACCTCCATTCATCTTCCACTAGAAACTCTTTGCTGCAAAGAATGAACTGTGAACTAAACAATAATCGACAACAATTCCAAGTAGGATGAAATACCATCTCCATGGCAACAAGACCGAATAAAATATAAAAGAAATCATTAAGCGTTTTGCTTAAAAAAATGATCTAAACGTGGAAAAAGTATACAACGGCTGTATCTGTGGTCTGTAATTTCATATCGGTAACAAAACCATTCCTTGTCTCTTAATCATTTGCAATGTTGTGAAAAACAACAAATAAATTTTTTTCCAAGAATCTCTGGAGCCGAGAAAAGCCATTATTTTGCTAATCATAACATGAGGTTGTTGGTAGAAAAGGCGTGTCTTTCTCAAGAACTCAAATCTCAGTTGACCCGTGGTAAAAAAGGTTTAAACTAAAATTTAAAAACCAAACGCTGTCTTTTTTCCAACAAGTATTGAAAAAAGAGAAGAAAAGAAACGTGGAACTAGAATTGAAAATATAAATTAAAGGATCTAAAGTATGTTTAAATGTCTGAAAGTTCCGTCTCAAAAACAGAATTCAAAGCAGCGAAACCAGTTTTTATAAAGAGATTTTGATTTTACTGTTAAGAATACGCTTATAGACACAAAAATAAAACGGGTGGGCAGCGAAAATATCTGTTTAAGGAATTTTTTTTGAAAAGAACAGTCCGTATCACGAAAAGAGACCGGGTAATAATACTTGTTTTCCGAGTCCTTTTTAATTTTTTCGTGTAATGATATTTAATATTATAAAAACAGTAATTCCCTAAAGTATATTTCAGACTAAAAAAAAAAAAGACTTATTTCTTTAAAGAACCGCTACCTGTTCTAGATCCATTTATGAAAAAGCAATGAACTCCGATAAAGGCTATATAAAAGGCTATTCTCTCTGAGACTTAAAAAGGCATAAATAAAATAAAATATTCATCTATCTATACTTATAATAAAGCTCAATGAGTGTGTGTGTGTGTGTGTTGGCGTTCTACAGGCCAGATCATTCAACCTACAGCTACCAAATTTGGCACGTGTATACCTTGGAGGCCGGGAATGTGCACCTGGGGGTTATTTTTTCGAATTTTTAACTAGAATTTTATTTATTTAAAAATTAAGCGAAATTTTGACGTGTTTCTGCTATAACTTCCGAAAATATTACCGCACAAAAAAAGATTTTTACATGAAGTTAAAGATAAAAAATTTATCTTTTAAATGATACTAATGTTTTAATCTTAAAATTAAATTTCCATTTTGAATGAATTTTTAAATAAATATTTTAACTATGTTTTTGAATAATTTTTTTTGTAAAAAGTAAAAATTAAGATTAAGCACATTTCGCATTCATGGGAAAAAATAAGCTTTTTTCAAAGTGTTGCCATCACATTTATTAAAGCTCCAATTAAGAATGATTGGAGTAATGTTTTTATTCGAGCGGATATTAAGCAGAATGCATAAACCACAAGAGAAAGCACAGATTTTCTGGTTGTCATAGAGTTAATTTCCAATTAACTAAATCACTGACTGTTAAGAGTTAATTATCCAATCACTTAAACTGACTGATTTATGAAAATTTGAATATCACTATTCAATAAAAAAAGGATAATTTTAGATTTTCCATCGATCGCTTCAAAGAAAATACGCCAATCAGCGCGCAGGTTTCTCAAGATTAATTGACCTAAGATTATGAAAATGTTGAGTTTTTCTAAATTTTTAACATTCAAAACTTCGTAAATAAGTTTTAGTTGATCGTGGAAAATAGAAATATTCATTCATTTATTTAAAATTTGGTGTGTCCAGAATATTTCTCAGAATATGATACCTTACTGCATTAAATTTAGACATCATAATTTTTGAAATATATTTATAGGCCAGAACAAAATATTATTATTGATTTCATTTCAATCCTTTTGAAAGCAAAACTAAAAACTGAATTTTATGCTGAATCTCAGAAATTTTTGTTGAATTATTGTTTCAGATATTACATAAATTATGAAAAATATTTTGTAGTTAACATAAGACTTAAATACTGAGCAATTCTGTTTGCAATACTCACATTCAATAATAATAATAATAATTAATAAATAACAATAAAGATGATAAATAAAATAAAACGCTTGTTTTTATTAAAAAATATCTTTATATTAATTGCAATTTAATCACTTCCACTTTAAATTAAAGTTGAAGTTTTACCGGAAATGACAATAAATTAGTAAAATATATATAGTAAATTGAACGAAACGATCTAAACAACAGTATAAGTTTGGTATGACTATCAAAATTTGAAGATTAAAAATGTATTGTTTGAGAATCTATTAAGAGACCAGTTACTTAAAATATTTAATTGAAAATTGTAGCGAGCGGTAATACTGGCGAACCGGCTGGTCTCCAAAGGCGGCTAGTTAGTCAATAATCCAATCTCTGGTAATATGTGCTTTTTCGGTATGGGGAATTGCTACTAAAATTTCTTCAATAGATTTGAGAAGGCGAAAGACAGTTCGCTGAGTATTCTTATTTTCAATGTAGCCGATTGATATATGGTTCTTAACTTGTGGTTTCAGCCCTCCTAAGTGTACATGAAATGGTCTTAAGGAGTATTAAGGCAATACGACACAATGATGGGCATGGATAGATAGATGGGACATAAAGGATTTAAAAAAAAATCGCTTATCTAATTTTGTGCTGACTTGGAAGAAGAACATCCTGAACTATCCAATTGCTATTCTGTTGCCGTTCACAAGTGCCGTATATGTGAAGGAAACTTTCTCGCCTAAAAATGACTTGACCAGCAAAAAAGGTTTCTCTATAACTTTCTCGCATACTCTCAAATGTGATTTTGTTTTTAGATGCTTTTTTACTCAACCGAACAAACAAAAAAAAATTGGCACAAAATTATCATACCAAATTTGATATATTTAAATTATTGAGTTTTTTAGTAATTACGTTTACATGCTTCTGAAAGTACAGACAGACAAACGATTATTCCCTTTTTGGATTTTGCTCAAAATTTGACAGATTGAAAGCGCCCGCTAGACTGACGCTCGACTCTCCCCCCCCCCCCCAGGTCAGCATGCCATTGGCAGACAGATTTTATCCTAAATTTAATATAAATCTATAATTTGGACTGCACCATGTGAAATATCATATAGCATTGCATTTTTTTTATCGTATTCTAAGAGTGTCCAAAAAAATTATTATTTTTTAAATTTGTCTCAGGTAGTTTCTTAGATGAAAAGAATCAAAACCTTTTTCTTTTTTTGAAAAAAAAGAGAGTAGTAAACTGAATTCCAACATTCAGAATACTGAAATAAAAAAATAGTTTCAAATAAAAGACTTATTGTAATTTCATTTGTTGCCGAAACCTCCTGGAAACGGAAACTATTTCATCCTATCATCTTACAAAAGACGACAGAAACCGGGAAGATAGCTTTCCAGAGCTGCCCTTTCAACACTCATTCATTTCTCCCTCTAGATGTATTATGCATTGTTCGAAAATTTCGTACAAAAATTGCGCCATTTTTCAGAGTCGGCTCTTGTGATATTAGTTTCCAAGGTCACCAGCAAGGGGCTACGGTTTACCATGTTCCCTATTCGCTACTGTAACTGTAATCACGCTTTTATAGTTTCTGTCCAGTTCCGGTTTTGTTCTTAATTATCGGAGTGAAGGTTACGATTGTCCTTGAAGGGGCTTTGCAAGGATTGGAAAAGGTTTATTAGATAGAAAGAATTAATTTTTTTTCCAGGAGGATAATTATTTCGGTTTCATTTATCAATGAATATTATTTTATCTGGCATTTACTATAGAGGTCTCCTTGGAGTTACTTCAGAGAAACGCATTATTTAAAATATATTCCTTTGTTAAATGTCAAAAACGTTTTGGATAATATGTTAACAATGGTGAGGAGAAATTCAGGATTCGGGAGATAAATCTTCGATATAAAAATTATTTTTTTAAACGAAATTTGCCTGACAACTTTCAAATGAAACTTTTCACTCTATGTTTGGAGCAGTTCGATCACAAATCAAATGAAGCGATGTTCGAATTATCTAAAATATTTTTAATGACTTTTACATGGATCCAATTTTTAGCTGCACCCTCTTCTTATAAATACAGTACTAAGTGTGAGACAAACGAATGGCACGGTGGATTGATTGATCAGGTTAGTTAGATTTATATTCTTCTCTACAAGCTACACGAGCAGTGGAAGATTAGGCCGCTGCCTAGGCTCGCTAGGTTCTGCAGGCAGATCGATGAAAAATTATTATAAGTTTGTCTGTCAAATAATAAATGTTTCCAAAATTCTAGGACATCTCTAGGAAATTATTAAATATATATATGATGTGCGTGCGTGCGTGCGTGCGTGTTTAGCAGCATTCTTTCTCTTATCTTAAAGAGCAAATGTGCAAAGCGTGGTTGAAATCGGCCGCATAGGAGAAGACATGTAATCACTTACATGCATAGCCACGATTAGTTTTATTTATATTAACTATTTCAGCTAATTTTTTTGTATAAATAAATTCAATCTCTTTTAATATGAGTTATTTACTTATAAATAAAATCCTAGACAATTAAATCAAATGAGAAACCATTCCGAAAATCTTTTCAATCCGAAAAAATCCAGTCAAAATTCGGTATTGTCTTGGCTAATCCGAGACTTTTTGTCCGTTTTTATATTACCGTTTTCTAGGTATTTATGCCATTCCAAACTGCATTCTATTTTTTTATTTAAAGTAAACTGTTTTAACAAATTATCTTTGAACTAAATATAATGAGTCCTTTTTAAAATAAATTGTATATTTTGAAATAAATTTTCGCGCAATCCAACACATTTAATTAAAATGTTGAGCTAATCTTTTCCATGCAAGACGAACAGACAAAAAGGATATTTTTCAATATAAAACAAACAGATTTAATGAATCCTGAACGCCTCTTTAATTCGGGGTAATCAGTTCAAATTCTGGACAAATTTACAACACTTTTTCAGTTCAGGAACTCGGAACAAAACTAGGACATATTTTCAATCCGAGACAAATAGTGTGATCTCAGGAACATCTCAGCTTAATATTAAGTGAATGAGGTACCACTACTTCAAACGCAATTGTTCATATTCATAAAAGAGTTCAGATTCTTGAGAAATTCTCGCTACTTTTTCAATCCATCTAAATATGGAACAAATTTAGGACGCTTTTTTCTTTAGACAAATAGTTCTATTTTAGGCACATCCCTGTTTAACGCTACTCTTTTTTAAGTCGATGGGGGGCCACTGCTTCAAACTCAATTGTTCAGGTCAAAAAAGGCCGGATTATTAAATAAGCAAAGTAAATAACTACCTCTAGATTTCGAATAAGAATAAGAACCTCTAGATTTCGAGGCACTTCCGCGAAATTTACAGAGTTTAATTTCGTTCTGCCATTTTAAATACAAAGACCGTGCACTGGAACTTATGCAAAGCAAAATCAACGTTTCATTTTTGGAGCATTATTCTAATATTTTTATTGCAAGTTTATTGTTTGTTTTAAAATTAAAAAAAAGAACGCAAGTATTGTACATTTCCGAGTATCTGGTTCGCAATTAATCCGGCTTCCGTACTATCTGTCCGAGTTTTCTTTTATCATAATTAAATGAAGAAGGTAAAGCGTTGCATTGGCAACATTGCCAAGGCATTGGAGGCAGGGCATCTGCTACGATCCCCCTACGTATCATGTGCAAAATACAAATTGTGACAGGAAAAGAGCAGCTCATTCTGCTCGTTGTTCATTGTTTCGTCAGTGTACAACGAACTTCAAATGTTGCTGCTGCCCCTGATTATAAATGCACTGTACATACAGTATTCATAAATTGTTCTTGGGGTACGCTTATTGTTTTTGAAAGTGTACCTCAGTGAATATTTCGAAATGGGTGATAAACGAGAAAAAGTTGTGGCAACTATGGAGGAGAAATGACGCTGCACACAGCGGCTACACTCTGGTGTAACAGCAAAAAGCATAACTTCGGAGTTGGGAAAAGTACGGTGGGGGAATTGGTAAAAAATTGGGCAGAAATTGAAAACTGGCGTCTTGCACAAGCTAGTGGAAGTGGAATAAAAGTTAGAAAAACTATTCACATTCTTTGTGGCTTGAGATAAATGGTGGGCTTAGTACTCAATAAGAAGTGAGAAAATATGTATTATAAGAGCGTGTTTTGGTATAAAAACTTTGTTTTCTGGTATTGGTGGGTGTGCCGTCTTAGAGACGTCTTTCCCCTATTCCAGCTGTAGTCATCAGGAAACCGGCGCATTTGCCGTTTCTGTTGAACTTTGATACGCTTCTTTTTATACTTTGCAATTCAGAATTTGTAATGTCTTATTAGAGATGTAACGTAGAACGATGTATCTTTGTCTTTGTGTTCGACAATAAAGGTTATTCTGTGTTTTATGATATTTTCAATTAATTGAAAGCTAGAAATAGATTTTAAATGTAGATCCTAAATAATTAAAACCACATAATAGTTAGAATGGCGCGATTACATTTAAATTTATTTTATGAAAGTTCTGGCGCCATATACATCAATCAGTGGGCAAAGAAATGATTCATAGAAATTTGGCTTACCCGGCTTTTTTGGTATCCCACCTGCCCTTCCGCCACATTAGGCTGGATATTCAGGAGAGTACTGTATATTGTTTTGTAATTTAAAAAAAGGCTGGATTCTATAGCTAAATAATATTTAAATTGTTTTTTTTCTGTTTGTTTTAAAATTATTTTTAAATTTAAATTTTGAATTTTTTTTTTTTATAAACACGAGGTATTAAATTTTTTGCTACTGAACCATGGGCAATGCTTTAGAAAGATAATGACTCTTGTGGTACTTGAAAGAGAGATTTTAAAAAGAATATTTGCCGGAGTAAAAGGAGAAAATTATTGAAGAAGAAGAACCACCTCGGAAATATTAAATTTATTACAATGCAGAGGATTGTAATAAATGGGCAGGAGACTTAATAATATTCCGTAACAATCGATCTGTCAAAAGAACGTTAGACTACTTGATACTAGGAAAAAGGAGACCAAAACTTAGGCAGATCGATTGCCTTTAAAGAGCCTTGAAAACTATTAAGGTGACAGATTGAAAAACCTTAGCTAAGCATAGGACGACATGGAATGGAATTCTGAGGAAAGCAAGCCAGTGAAAAAGATTAAAATTTTTGCAATTATTCCACAATTAAATTTTTCATTATTTCAGTTTGTTGAAATAGTTACTTAAAACTGCTTATTTAAAAATCAAATTAAAGTGAATTAAAAATAACTGTTCTTGGAAACTGGAAAATAACAGCCCCAAAATATACTTTGCCTAAGCACCCTTAGAAAACTTAATCCGTCAATATTTTCACAGACGATCATATTTTGACGAAAGCATATTTTTCAGAATGAAAAACTCCAGCGACGAAATCTGGGATTTTGATAGTTTTCCATTGCGTCTGGTATCTTGACAGGCAACTGCTGCACACATGACGAATGACTTTTAAACCACCATCTGTTTTGCTCTTTTTGAATTTTTCTGTAAAGTGTTGAATGACTTATGTACGGGTAAATGGTTTTTAAATTGGATGGTTTGCTTTCATTTCTACCCAGCAGCAATTCATCATATTCCAGTTGTACTCGAATGAAGAGTTCCCCCTCGAAGGGGGGGGGACTGCTTTTCAACAGCCATGACATATTCTGTATTTTTGTCAACTCAGACTCAGATTTTATTACAATGTTTTAAAAAATATTATTTCTCAAGTAATGTATAGCCAGTCTCCTATTCTTTTAACAGAAAATGTTTTTTAGATAAATCAAGGCGATGAGACTGAGAGAGAGGGAAGAAAAGGAGGAAAAAAAAAAAAAAAAAAAAAGGAAAAGGACAGAAGCATATGTAAAAAGCGGGCAAAAATTGTCACGCCATAGCAAAACATTATTATAAATAACTAATTGAAAATAACATCCATGCTTTTTCTTCCGTGTTTCAGTGCTGTAAAGAGAAAGTAAATATCCTGTAAACAAAATTTGCAGAAAGCAGATTTCGACATTTACGGTACATTTTATCTAATGATATTCGTTTCAATAGGGGTGGGCAGATTTTCCCAAGGTACGGGCAAATTATTTTTTTCAAGGTGTTGCGGTTCACCCAGTCGCTTAGAAGCAGTGAGTTAAGAAAAGGTCTACAATAGTATTATAACTTCATAATAGATATGGAATATGCAACATAATTACAAACATAATAATAATAGCCATAAATATAATAATGTCAGTTGATGTATTTAATATCAAACAATTCAAAATACATTAAAATATAAATCATTTTCATCTAAAGATAGTTCTGGTAGTTATAGAAGAAGCCTCAGTCTACACACAGTCCGCAAATCTTGCATATTTCTGTACATAATAACTGACTGCTAGTCTTACACTGGATTCTAAGTCGTCGTCTGTGTGGCGGGAACGATATGTTGTCTTAATTATATTCATCGTTGAAAATGCAGATTCACACAGGTAGGTAGAGCCAAAGAACAATATTAAATAATAAGCAACTTTTTTTAAAATCAGGATATTTTACTTCGTCCATTAGATTCCAAAAGTTATTCTTAGATTCTGAACACAGTGCTTTTAAAATGATGCCATTTTGAAAAAGTAAAACTTGGTTTTCCTCAAGAGATAAAGCGAATATACAATTTATATTTTTAGTTATTTCTTCCACATCACCATTCCGAAATGGGTAAAACATGAAAATAGCAGTTGATTCTAGTCTAGTAAATTACTGAAATAGACCCTCGAATTCGGAGTGAAGTTTTATTATTTCATCGTTATATTTCTCTTTGCTTAATGTATCTCTGTTTCTAAACAACTCGTCAGAAATATTTTTGACATTTTTCGTCGATGTTTCTTTTAGTATGCGCGTCTTAGTAAAGGCGATCACCCCAAAATGTCTTAGTGGCTCACCGGTCAATCGCGATCGACTTAATGCCCACCCCAACCATAAACATTTTTTTTTTTTCTTTTGAAAAAGGTCTTCAGCTGATATAGCGTACTCACACTTCATTCTGTTTTAACTGAAGGTCCCGTTGCGATCATCACTGTTCCTGCTGATTGATTTCATGAATTGTAAACATTGGAGTTTATAATTTTATTTTAAAATAAGTGAGTTTTATTTCGAATATTTTGGCCCACTAATTTTTTTTTCATTTTGCTTTAAATAATCAAGTCACTTGTCTTTACATTTTTATGCAGATTTATAAAAGAAAATACTAGCTCAAAAATGCTCTATACAATTCCTTTTTTTATTTTCTCGTATACGAAATTTACATAGAGAAATTTCTGTATTCATAAAAAAAGAATTGAATTAGAAATTTTGAGAATCTTTATGTTTCAGATCTTTCTAGGTGAAGCTATAATAATATGCTCCGAAAATATTGAGACAAAACTTTAAAATTTCCATTAAGTTTTATATAAAATTCGAACTAAAGTTTTAAAAATGCTTTCTTAGAGAACACATACTACCCATTGCGTAGTAATTTGGAACTTGTATTGATATTAACAAATTCTCAGGAACGTTTTCATCAACAAAATAATATAAATATTATAAAAATACCAAAATAGTTAAATGTATTAGGAAAATGAACACCTATTAGATAAGGTTGCAGAGTTACATATTGGGTTGGAATTATTGGATTGGATTATGTGAATTGGTTCAAATTTATAAGGAATATTTCTCACCCTTTGTAACAAATAAAAATAATATACCATACCAGAAATCCAAAAAGCTGGACTTCCAACAACACTGAATTGATTCCTTCGATCCCCCCACGTTTCCTTTCATGTTCTTACAGAAATCATCTGTTAGCAATTCTTCATTTGTATTCTTGTTTGTATTGTTTTTCAGTGTTCTTTCTTTATTTCATTTAGATATTAAAATAAAAGTCTATGATGATGATAATAAAAATAATATACCAGAAATCCAAAAAACTACAGACTTCCAACAGCATTAAAGTGTCCCATTTGATCAAATGGTTCTATGTTCTTACAGAATTCTGGCAGCAATTCTTCATTTGTATTCTTGTTCGTATTGCTTTTCTATCGTTCTTTCGTTATTTCATATAGATGTTAAAATAAAAGGCTATGAAGATGATAACAAAAATAATAAACGAGAAATCCAAAAAATAGTGACTTCCAACAGCACAGAAATGCTCTATTCGAACGAAAAGTTTCTTTTTATATTCTTATAGAATTCGGGCCGTAATTCTTCATTTGTGTTCTTGTTCGCATCGTTTATCAGTGTTCTTTCTTTATTTCATCTAGATGTTAAAATAAAAGGCTATGTTTTGTGAGCAATAGTGTTTTGTTATAAAATTTTCTAATGAAATAAAAATATGATTGGTTATTTGTAAAACATCAAATAACCCATCATAGTGGTGGCATCATCGAAGTGGCAATTTTCCTCAGCATCATTCAATTCGATTTTTCAATTTCTTAAGAGTTAGATTGTGAAAAGTTACAAGGTCTTATGGGGTGACAGTGTTCACATCTCTCTATAGTGAGTCCTGAATTGAGTCACTCATGTGATTTCGACACATTGTATATTGAAAGATGGATATAAATTGGCTTATTAATGCAAATCGAACGATCCAACACGGCCTTCATAAATAAACTGTGATCATCTTATTGAATTTATATTCAAGCAAGCCTTGTTTTTATGAACATTTGTTTCTAGGAACAAGTTCCTCGCAAAACAACACGTTTTTTATGACTTCCGAAGAAGAATTGATAGTAGTTTCCGTGCCTAACTAAGAAGAAGGTCCCATATAAAAATAATAGGTGTCCATTCCTCAAGCGTCGTTAACCCTGACCTTTTCGCAGTGCCTCCTAGAATAATTTCGGCCACTGTTCACATCTTCAACGACATAATTTAATTCCGAGCACTTGTTTTTTGTAAGGTAGTGAAGAAAAAGCGCTGAGAGCCAATTGGTTGGCTAAGTGTTCCAAAGAGGCGAGTTCGAACTTGGCGCTTGACATCTGATTAAAGTGCTTCCTGATTGAAGAGCCGCGCACGTTATTGTTCCATTGCTTTTTATCGTCCTTGATGTCACTTACGAATGTCGCGCCGTTCTTCATGCTCGTCCTCTCGCTTTTTTTTTGTTTTGTTTTCAAAGAGAAAACAACAAACCCTCCCATCTTGAGGTGACTAGAAAAAAAGATGAAACGACGCATATATTGTCAGCAGGGGGCAATGGACGGTTATTTCCTTCAGTTCGTTTTTTCATAGCGATTGTTCTACTCTTGACCGTTTATTAGCAGTTTTTTTTTCTTTCTTTCTTTTCTATCAAGCATGAACTTGAGCTGAGTTAAGGGCCAATTTTCTGTTTACACTTGGGAGGACGAAAAAAGAGAGTGAGAAAGTGAAGAAAAAAAGCACAGAAACCTTCGTCAAAAAACAAGAAATTGTTTTTTTTTATTTACTTCCTCGTTTCTGAAACAAACATAAACTATTCTTATTCATAAAATATGCAAACTTCTGACGAAAATTCATATTTTAGACCTTACTGAGCTGGACAAACACTTTTCTAAGTTTCTTATAAATTGCCCGTCTGTGAGCAAAAAGCAACAAATTAAAAAGAAGGAAAAAAAAAAAGGCTTATCAAAACGAAACTAATATGTCATACAAAAATGGGAGCAAATAGCATGTTAAACAAAAAGAATAATAAACTTCAAGAATGTAATTTAGTCTACGATATTTATACTTAAATTGTTGGAGTTTGTGGACGAAATACGCCAAAGAGAAATCTGTATTACTGTCCTTTCGTACATATGACTTCATATAACTTAGAAGTAATTAGTATTAAGATAGTAATTAACAAGATGGGTGAAATGTGGCATACAGCTTTATCACGAGAATTGCTGATCCTCATCGAATTTCATATCAAATTATTCAATAGTAATCCAATAATAATATGCCTATTTATGTGTATGCAGTGTTAAATAAATGAAACTCTGCATACTATCTTGGTATGAAAATTATAGATATATATCAATTATAACTCACAAGTGTTAAAGTAAAGCCTCCAAAATGGATATTCGAATTTCTTCCATTTCTAAAAAAGAAAAGAGCTGTGTAAAAAGCAACGTGGGCGGAGAAAGTCGAGGGAAACGAGCTATCGTGAAAGAGCACTTCCGTTAAATAATTTTTCGAATTTATATATTCATTGCATTTATTTCAAAGTCAGGAGCTTGTTTGTCGGTCAGTATTGTAACATAAACATCATTTTCATGCCTTGCTTTTTAATAATGAAGTAAGAACACACGATATTGAGATGAATTATGAAAACACTGGAAAAAAAAATCATAAATAAATTTACCTTTTTTTTTTTGTTATTGATTACACTTTTTCCTTTCCAAAACCGTCAATCATTTTTTTTCTTAAAGATATTAGAAAAAAATTTCAAGGAACATAATATACTTTGCATGAAGCAAACCAAACCAGTTTAGTTTGGCTATATTAACGCCCAGTTTTAAAGCATCGCTAGGGTTAATTTAGGACGGACCTCGCATTTTTGAACCGCGGTCGGATGGCGTGGATGACACCGGAGTTGGCACACCCTATTCAAACTTCCACACCACACCAACGGATGTAGCGTGCACCAAACCTGCTTACGCTACAATTTTTCGGTGGAATGGTGTCTCGAACCTGAAACCTTCCGGCTCCAAAGCCGAGATCTTACTATCAGATCACCGCAGCTCAAAACCAAACCAGAAGTAGCATTCCTAAACGTAAATTGACCTTAAAATTGTAAGTCTACATTTCTTTAATTTTGCATATAGTACAATAAAAGACATTTATGCTGTGAATTTTGTGAAAAAATTAGAATATGTTGGGGCATATTTAGTATAGGCTTCAATCTCGCCTTCAAAATAATAAGAATAATAAAGTACAAAAGGACTAAGTGGGAAAGGAAAGCTACCCTACATCGATAAATTGTAAGACTATTAAGGAGTTATAATTCGAAGTAATAAAGGCAACTTGCAAAATATGCAAAGTGTTATTATTGCAACGTTTCATCACCGTCTGTACTGTTATTGCCTGAAAGATGCTGTACCAAAAAAGCAAAAGACTTTCGGTACATCATTCAAGGATAAGATGGCGGGACATGTAATAGACATAACAAGGCTTATTTTTAAGAAACTGTGCGCTCAACAATTGCCTGCACAGAAAAACGCGAAATACAATAAATATTTTAGTCACATGTTATGGAATAAATTCCGAAATAGGATTTTGTAAACTTAAAATCAGTACAGCAGGGGTCATTTATATCTGTGCTTTAGTTATACAGTTGTACCAGCGGTTTTAAACAGTTTAAAGTTGAGATTTTTAAGTCGATTAATTAAAAATGAACTAATTAATTATAATCAAAACACGTTATCTGTTAAAAACAAAAATTCAATGAAAAAAAGTTAAACAACAAAATAAGCAAAACAATTGGAAAATAAGAAAAAAGAAGGACAGATCTCCCGTTCTGGGGAGTTTGGTATTCCTATAACCATAGGAACCGCATGTTTCAATGAAAGAAAAGCTTTCAATTTTCTCAAAATTTTGTTTTTCATAGAAAGTTAATATGACGGTATTAATAATTAGCCATTTTTAATAGATTTTTTTTAAATGCATATATTATTAGAATGGGCTTTTAGTGTATTGTACCTTATTTGATAAATTTTTATTTTTATATTTCCAAAGTTCTGATTTTTCGTTTCATAGGGCCGCGATGGCCTGTTGGTAAGGCCTCGGCTTCGAAACCTGAGGGTTTCAGGTTGTAGACTCGATTTTACTGAAGAACCAATGTGTAAGCGAGTCTTGTGCACGCTAAATACGGCGAGGCCAAACGTACTCCCGCTGGTGTGGTGTGGACGTTTAGTGAGGGCAGTGGTGCCAGCCCAGTGTCGTCCCCGTCACCTGACCGCAGATCAAAAATACTATGTCCGTCTCAGTCCTAGTGTTACTTTAAAATGAGACATTAATATAACTAAACCAAACCAAACCAAACTTCTGTGCAAAGAAAATTAAGGTTACGGCAATAGAATTTGCAGTAGAATATCGACAGTTTTGATTAAAATTTACTTTAAATTCCCCTGCTTCTTAAA
Organism: Argiope aurantia; assembly: GCA_026543865.1. NCBI lineage: Eukaryota > Metazoa > Arthropoda > Arachnida > Araneae > Araneidae > Argiope > Argiope aurantia. The sequence continues at coordinate 349,923 of JAPMOR010110917.1, read as the reverse complement.
AATTTTTATATTTATAAAGATATTCTCGTCTTCCTTTCTTTTATAATGCATAACACATCTAAATATAATAATAATCTATTTATAAAAATCCATTTTTTTAAAAGTGCGTTCCGAACTGAATCGGTCATTTTAAACATTTGATAAAATCATTAGAGAAAAAGTTTTATATCAAATAAATAATATAATAATAACTATATTATATTCATTTCAAAGCACATTACTATCTTTAAAAAAATTTCGCTTTAAAAATGTATAAAAAGTTTTTTTTCCCTGAACTTTTTCTTGACTGAGCACTTAAAAAAAATTATTATTATGTCTTAAAAACTTGCCTCTGGTTATTGTTTTTATTAATTTGACTATTTTAGATGATAAAAATCACCACAAACGTGAAAAATTTGGTTTAAATTTTTCTGGGAAGAAACAAATACGCAAATTTTAATGGAAGTTTATTTAGGAACAAATTGAAACCCCATAAATTTTATGATTCACTTTTAATTGAAATAACAATTTTTTTTTTATTATGTAAAAATAATCTACCTCATAAGCACACAAATACAAACCGCCGCTTAGCTATTTTATTAATAGTACCCAGCTCTAGTAGACGAGGTGGCCGAGTGGTTAAGGCGATGGACTGCTAATCCATTGGGCTCTGCCCGCGTGGGTTCGAATCCCATCCTCGTCGATCGCACTTTTGCTTGTAGCGCTTCTCGCGTATGAAATATTGTGGCGATTTTTATCTTATTATTTTTTTTTAATCCTATATATGTTTTGTTTATGGCAACATACAAAGAGTTAATTTTAGGATTCAATTCCTTTATCAGAAATGAGCAGCTGGATAGGAAAAAATCTTTCATATATAATCTTATATTCTATTCCCCATACTATGAAGTATTTCATACTACCGATAGTTAAAACAAAATGCGTGGAGAACTTTTCGCACGATTCAAAGCATTTAAGAATTTTTCAGTCCCAAAATATGATTTGAGGCTGAAAAAATATATAATTCATTCATTACTTTTAACATAAACGAAATTCAAAATGTTGTCGGGAAAAAGCGATGAGCAACAATGAAGTTTTTAATACTTTTCATATTAAAAACAATTTGCAACAATTTCTTGTTACAAACATTTTTTTAATGCATATGAATCAAATTGTGGAAGAAATGGACTATTTATTGATAATATTTAAATTATTTTAAATATAAATTATACGACTTAAAATTCTGAAAATGAATTGAAAACAAATTAAAGCTGAATTTAATATCCAATTTTTCAGAGTATTTGCTGCAATATCTAACTAGAAAAAACATAGAAATAACAGCACTCAAAATATTTTAGGGTTATTACTGATCTTCTTCTGATAATTGAAAATAAAAGATTAGGGGAAGAAAACAAATGACCTTTTCTGAAATATCGTTTAAAAATCCCTTATCAATTCTAATCGATTGTTTTCTTTGAAATTTTAGTTTTTGTTTAACCACTGTCCCTCTTTCTACTCAAATATTTAGAGTTTTACTGGGAAATGTCTACGTGTTTGTTTTGAAAGTTTGTAGTTTCCTTGTTTTTCTTTATGCATTTTATTTCTAAACCACGATTTTATTACTTTGTGGCATTCTCCCAGCCACCGGCAACAGGTGAAAAAGCTAATACTAAATATAAATGAGGATAAATTTGTGTCAACGCAACTTTTTATAGTTAACCTTCAACAAGAACAGGTGTTCTTTTATTATTATTGTTGGACAAATTCTATTCTAGTCTTTCTATTTATTATTGCTGGACAAAAACTCCCATCCTTAGCGAACTATAATCAATTAAAGGTTTAAAAAAATATATTTAATAGAATAAATGTTAATATTGTAACCAATCAAAAATTAAATTTTTTAACGAATTTCTAAAACATTCGCAGTTTAAGAATGTGAGAATCAATTAATAGCCCATTTAATTTTATTCAACTGTTATAGAGATATAACAAATATTGATAGCTACTATAGATGTTAAGTCATCAGACTATTTAAATTAATCGGTACAATCTGATTTCCGGCATTGTGTCTCAGATTTAAAATGTATTCCAATTTAAATGAAATATCTTAAATACCCCCCACAGCTTTCTTTATGAATTAAAATGAATGAATTAAATTTTATGAAAAAAATGAATTAACCGAATTTTTTTTTAAAGTTAGCTTCTGAAGAATTTTGTTTCCTACTTTTTAGTGAAATAGAGTCACTCCAGAAAAAATTAATCATTTTTTAAAAAATATTAAAATAATTTCAAAACATATTACACTTTTTTTATTTCCAACGGCTTTCTACCATCCACAATACAGATTTAGACCGATTATCTAAATTTGACTTTGGCACTTTTTACACCATGTGTCTGTAAACGCGATAATTCAACGGGTAAGAGGGGTCTCCCCGAAACTTTCTCGCATATTCTTTAATAAAGGCGAATTTCTGTTTTAAAAATGTTTTCCCTCCAACCAACTGAAACAAACAATTTTAATCATAAAATCCCATACCGAATTTGATATATCTAAGCCATTGCGATTTTGAGTTACATACTTGGGAAAGCATAGACCGAAAGACGTTAATCCCCTTTTGGATTCGGCTCAAAATTTGCTAGGTGTTTACAATATCTTAACTCTGTGGCACCGAATTTTATCCATTCTGTAGCTATCATATTAACTTATATTCGGACAGCCAGTTTTGATTGACATCTACAAATTTAATGCGAAGACACTACGCCACATTTCATCCGTCTAGCTCAAAGCGTTTTTCAGTTATATTTAAAATGTGTTTTTTAAACTCAGCGAGGTATGAAAAGTGGAGATTCCTTCAAATATCGGGTTCGAATTGTTTGAGGATTAAAATATTTTCTCTGGAGCTCGTATACGGGAAAGTTAAAATGAAAGTGACTCTATCAATTTCTGAGAGGAAAGGTGACAAGAGAGCATTGCTTATCAATAAAAATTCTCGCTTTGTAAAGTTAAAAGAATCGTGTCTAGGCAAAATGCTATGTGGAATGAGCTTAATCGTGGGGAGGCGAAATTGGCAGACGATGACGGCGCACTTTTTTGTTTGCCCGGGGTTGACGCAAGCTGCTTTACACGATCGCTCACCTGTCGTGAAATCGTGACACAAACGGTGTCGTTCCAAATTCTCTTTACGCAAATAAGCTCGCATGCGATGAAAATTTTCATATCGAGGTTCGTATTTAAATGATGTTACAAACTTGAGATTCGAATACTATCTGGACTCATTCCTCTCCTTTTATCAACTGAATGGGTGACTGAAACAGGAAAGTTCCAGAATATGGAATGGTTGAATTTGGAATCTTAGACATTTTTCCAACACGAGTCTTTTTTTTTATTATTGTTTTTAAAGATAATATTAGACGCGATTTCTTATTAACATTTAATTTATCTTCTATTCATTATGTAGAATGATCGGTTTTCTTAATTTAAGAATCCAACAAAGAATAGGACGATTTCATATAGAAAAGATTAAATTTGTATTAAAATCTATAGATAGAGAATAAATTTAATACAAATTTATAATTTCTGTACTAATTTTTATAATTATTACATAAATTATAAATTTGTAAAATATAATAATAATATATTTTTATAATAATCATTATTAATAGAATTTTTATTAATACAGAAGCTGTTCGTGGATTCTTTTAATACTTTTAATGGAGTTCATAAGAAATCGTTCGGTTTAATTCAGTTTTACATAATAAACAGATCAGTTCAATTTAATAAATGGAGTTTCAAAAATAAATCTTTTTCATATTTGCATTTTTATATTTCGATTCATTTAGAACAAAAGAGTAGTTTAATTGTTGTATATTCGAAATTTATGTAAAGTTTTTAGTAAGTCTCAAAGACTGTTTTTTTAAAAATTGTTGGCTGTTTAATGTGGAAATGGGCCATAAAAAGAAAGATAGATATTTTTGGCCTACATTTATTTTATTTTATGCATATATCAAATGACATGATTTTCCCTCACGCTAATAGATCTTTGAGTGAGCTTACCGGTTTTGAAAGTCTTGCCTTGCAGGTCGATGATCTACGCGCCACTGCAAACAGGGTCGTCAGAGGGAATGTAGAGCATGGACCTTTTATAGCAGCATTCCTATCAAAGTCATGAAGAGTTTAGTTAAAATTCTAACCAACACACAGTCCTTAAAAAATAAATAAATAAATAAAATGAGAGGCGAAAATAAGACTGACAAATACGAAATGGATTCATATCCTTCGCCTAATTTTATTAAAACTTTCTTACTTTAATTTACGGTTAAATTAATTTTTCTTTTTCGAAAAACATTGATCTTTCATTGACAAATCCTTCAGACTATCTACCTTACCGTGTGTAGAGGGAAAGCTGAATTTGACAGGAGATCTTTGCATGAAAATTTGGGTTTGTATCAAATTGCAAGCAGATTTGTCTACGGTCACTTTTCAAAATCCATCCCTTATTCTCTTCTCTATAAGGCTAAATTAATTTTTCTTTTTCAAAAAAACATTGACCTTTCCATCAAACTATCTGTCTTCCTGTGTGTTTAGGAACAAGCTAAATGAATGAACTTTGGTATGAGATCTTAGCATCAAAATTTTGGATGTGTATTAAATGGCAAGCGAATTTGTCTACGGTAGCTTTTCAAAATCCATTTCCTAATCTCTTCTCTATAGACATAAATGGAGCTTAATGATGGAATAGAAGAGAAAGCCAGCATACAAATATTCTCGCTGATTTATTTGTTCATCAATAAAAATAAATTGTGATAAAAAAATGTAAAAAATGTTAACTATATTCAATTTTTTAACATTTTTTCTGATTAATTCTAGTGACCTTCTACTACATATAGATGTAAGCTTTTTTAAATGAAAGTTTATGTAGTTTCGAGATGCAAATAGGATCTTGGATCAGAAGAAAATAGATTTTAGATCTGACCCCACCAAATATGTTCCGCATGAGCCTATTGCATGTAAAATCTTTCGAGAATCAAAGTGTTTTCCTATTAATACCGAGGGTGTTTAAACATTTATAGAACGATGTCAGGGTCATTTAATTAATTTTTTAAATATAAGGGCTATTTTAAAAAAAATGATCTGATTTGATACCTTTTTTCTGGACTATAAATCTGCTTAGTGATACCCATGCTAGAAGGGCTTCTCATAAAATTTCAAGGCTCTTTCACTACTTTCCAAAGTGCATCCATCGTGATGGACATCCACTAAGAAGAGGCATTTTTCAGAAGACCAAAGGCACGAAAGTCCGTAGGTTCAGGGGACTTCGCACGGAGGTTGAAAATGTGTTCATGCAATACCTGTATCGAATATCTTTCCAAGGAATGCAGTAGTTTGAATGACAAAATATGACTTGTAGTTTTGTCTTGATAAAGTTTGATTATTTGAAAGTAATTGGAATAAAAAATGAATTTCCTCTGTAAATACTGGATGTAAAACTTTCTCTTGACAGGACTTTGATTTGATTTTGATTTCATTCTTCTTATTTTAATTCCCCATTGTGGGAGAACACAACGATAATCATAAACTCCTTACCGGAATTTTGCACTGACTTAACCAATTTTGTGCATCTTTTTTTCTCTTCGTTTTAAATTATAAATATGCCTTTTTTTTTTGTTGCAGTCATATAAATTTAATTTGATGTTTATGATTCTTTCAAAATATATATATATTTAAGCTTGAAATTGTGATACGGATTAGAACCGTGTTATTTTAACAACCTTAGGCTTATTCTATGTTTTGAATAAATGAACTTCCTTTATGAAGACAAATCCCTGACATCAAAAGGCCACTAAAAGCATTGTTGTTCAAATATTTTACCTTCAAAATACACGCCGTCGCAGTATTGTACTTTCGCCTTCTCGTTCCTTATATAAATTGAGTAGATAATAAATAGAATCTTTCTTTAACTTTCTAGAGTGGTAATGAATGTTGTTACACGTATCTCTAAATATGTCATGAAAGATTTCCTCCCGCCTTAGGTGCTCCAATTTTGTCCCATTTCTTCCCCGAGTATGGGGATGAGAAATGGGACGGTTAATGACGATGTTTAGTTCTCGCTTTCCTGGTGGGCATAGTAACGGTGAAGGAATGAGCTATCTGCACTCCAATGACGGAATGCATCTTCTACGAGACAAATTACAGTATTTTTACAGTATTACAAATTACAGTATACAGTATTCTGCTCTGACTTCTATCCCAGGAAACTAAATGATCATCGTCGTGACAGCATTAAGCGGAAATCGATGGTGAATACTTAATGGCCACAGCAAAAATACAGGCTTCCCAGCCCTCCTGTCGGATATGCGTTATCTAATATGTACTTTTCCTGATGGTATTATCAATCATTATATGCCGAATACTATCCTTAGAATTTATTAAACAGCCGATTTGGATTATCTATATTTTAATATTCTATTTTTATTCTTTTTAAATTTCTATTGACGATTTTTAATATTCTATTATTATTAAAATGATTTAAACTAGCATTAAAGAGAAATAAAAATTTATAAAAAAAAATCAAAGCTGACTGCCGTTTAAGCAAACAATAAAAAAGCAAATTTGAGCAAATCTCACATGGCTTTGAAGTATGGCTGTGAAATAGTAAATTATTCCATTTTGGGGACGCAGATAGTTTGATGAGAAAATAAATCAGTTTGCAATAAAAACAAACTTTTTACTCTGTCAATCAGAGATCGTTTGAAGTGGGCTCAAGTCATATTCTTTTGAAATTTAAAGCCATCAATATTTTTATTGGACATGAACGAATAATCTAGATAAAAAAAATAATTTTCATTCTCATCAGATGCAGAGGCGTAACGATGGGGGGCGGAGGCAAGGAAATATTTATGCCTTACGACAAAATATTGATATGTTTATGCTAGTTTTGAAATGGGACAGAAAAATAATGCCATGTTTTTGGACGCCATTATATTTACGAAACCACTGATGATGATAGGAGGCGACAGAATTATATGATGCTCCGAGAGTATGCGACCCTCAACTATGCAACAAATCAGATATTCATATCTTCCAAAAAAAACCTGAACATATGACTTCTGTTTGATTTATGAATCACGTCGTTTAGAACTGTCAGTCTTTGGCAGTCAAATCTGAAACGAAAAGACATTGCCTAAACTTTTTTACCAATGATATATGACCACATAACGTTTATCTATATTTTCAATCCCCGTTCGAAGTCCAAAGATTAACGTCGTATCATTAAACATCCCATCTCACTGACTAATAGAATCATGTGTAATGTTGGTCAACAACCATATCTTAAATGTTGAATTGCGAACTGATGGCATCCGCGAGTTCTCTCTCTTGTTTGGTGAGACCTGGATTTCAATAATCTCAACCATTTTGGGGAACGATAAGCGATTTCTCAGAAAATCGTATCTTTTTTGACAGACTATAAACAAAAGAAAACCTAATACATTCCAGAATGGCGTGTTTAGATTCGTCTGGAACGCACACAAGCCTGCCCCCTCCGCCAGTGCAGTTTGGCAGACTTCTGATGAGTAACCTTTGATCTCGGACACATGATCAATGGAAAAGTCTGCTCGCCCTTTCACCCGGGCCTAGGGAGGGGTGTTGTTTTCCTTGCATGCATAGATTCTGAGAATCTGGAGGGAGGGGGAAACAGAAGTCAAAACAAGAGAGGGAGGGGACTCGCCTTTCCCGTCCTGCCATTATTTATGAAGTATAAAGTGTCTTGTTTTATTAATGGATAGAGAACTGCAAGGCCTCCTTCTGTAGCCTTGAGGGATCACTTTAACTACAGCAACAACAACACGTGGTAGAAGCATTTCTTGATCTTATAATCATGTGGAGTGTTTTTTTTTTGAAAAATTAATAATGATGAAGTAATAAAATTAAAGATTCAGTTGCATACAGTGCGTAACAACTGAATCTTAATAATACAAATGGTGTTAAGAGACGCTATGAGGACGTATCTTTGTTTATGTCACTTTTTACAGAAACACATCATAAATGGGGGAAAAAATTGTCGTGTCCGGATACCATTAACGTTTACGAAACTACTGATGAGGATTAGGGTAAAAAATCTAATTATGATCTGGTTGCCAATTAGCCTTGCTACACCATCGGCTATGTGCCAAAAATCCACGGAAGAAAATGTCCCAAGAAGATGTTTAAAAGTGAGCAGAATGGTCTAGTTGAATTATACTTTGGTATTGAAAAAACGCAGAATCCAAAGCAGATCAATATATTTGCTTTCTGATATTGGAAAGGATAGGGAGAGCGGAAATCGAAAATTTATAATATTGGTTTTTCGATTTAAATGAAAGGCTAATAACCTAAGTCCCTTTTAATGCGAAAATTATAAGTAATTATACAATAAGTCATAAAGCTTTGAAATCACTTAATAAAGCCAGAAGGGAATTTAGAAAAAATACGTATATTTAGGAAAAATATTTAAAATTTTCCTATTGTACTGAATTTTTTTGGAGTTCCGCTTAAAGATGTGTTATACAGAAGAAAAAAAACAATTATAAAAAATTCAGATGGTTCCTGTTCAGACGGCTATGTACAACTACCCCCCCCCCCCCTCAGTCGTCAAAAAATGAGTGCAAGCACTTTGCAATCTATTTGAACCCCACCCCCCTTCGAAAAAAACGTATTATAACGTTTTATGATATTATGACGTTTATGATATTAACGCGACTTTATATGATATTATGATCATCGATTTACAGAAAAAGGTGGCTACTTTCTGTAACGATTCGATATTTCTCATGGCAATTTGAATGAACGGCTCGAATTTGAAAAGTTCTCTCAGAATTAATTGCTTTAATTGTGGATAAGAAATCCCATATTGCGCAACTTCTCAATGAGAGTTCACTAGTTGATATTGATTATTTTATAAGGTTTCATTTGATTCATGGAAGATTCATTCGATTTTAAAAATTGAAAATGAGATTTTGAAGGATTCTTCTCAATTTCTGCTCTTGTTAAGAGTATAGACACGAAAGAAGAATGACAGTTCAATACCATAATTTCTGTTATGTATTGTAAGCTCTTGCTATCATTTGTATCAAAAGTAAAGTTGCCGGATGCTCCTATTTAGCTAGAGTCATCTTTGATATCGACGAGAATTTGCCTCGTGCTAAAATTTGTATCAAAGTAACTAGACACTACGTTTAGCTGCAGCAATTCCAGGTAATGGCTTTAATTTGATTTGGGCTATAACTTGCCTCACAGTAATCAGACTCTCCAATTTATGCTGAAAATTCTAGATGTTGACACTTTGCTTCAACTTTAATCTCTCTACTTTTGATAATGTCCAGCTTTGAAACATAAGAAATCACGTTATTTTCAACAGATTCGCTTTCCAGTTATAATATCGGTTCCAAGTAGACCTGCCATTGATTAATTCTGAAACCACGAGGACATTTGAAACCATAACTCGCAAGTTCTCATTAATTGCATGCTTCTTATCAAGTTCAGAAACGGGGAATCAGTGCATCGATTTTTTTTTTATTTCTTCTTGTTACTAGGGCATTTATTTATTGTGAAATTTATTATAATTAAATGTTATCATATTGTGAGATTTCAATAACTTCGGAAAACCATACCGATACCTTCTTTTTTAAAAAAGATTTCGCCAGTTCGGTTCCAAGCAAGAATTAGGTACGCATCTAACTTTGCCAAACTAATTCGATAGCTATGAGTCATAAAAAGAAAAACGATAGCAAAAGGGATCTCTGTGTCTTCATCTTATGAATTTTCATGAAGAAAAAGTAGAAATATGTCAACCGTAAAATAAATATTCTTACGTATCTCCCTCTGCATTTGAGAATAATTAGATTTTACAGTGGATTTGAATTTTTCTCTCTTAGTTTCAATTATTTTCAGAGTCCGAAAACCTTCCGAGGCAATAAAAATTTGAAGAAATTATAGATTCTACTATAACTATATGGTTTATGGTTATTTAAATTGATTTACAAGACTGACATTTTGGAATTATCAAATTGGTTATTAGTCCAACCTATTACATTATTACAAATTCAAGATCATAATATAAAAATGTTTAATCTCCATCGTTAATTAAATCGATGTATTATCAATATCATAAAGAACAACTTTTTATATTAGTGTCTCTTGCTTTATAAGGCATTATGCTAATTCATTTATCACTTTATGAAGTTCATCTTTTCTCAATACAAAATACAACTGGTATAAAAAGAATATCCATAACAAAAAGATGGAAATGTTAAAAATTCTGAGTAACTGTGATTGTTGCAAATCTATTTCAAAATGTCAGATTTTCAAATTGATTTCTGAAATTTTACATGTTTGATCCAGTGGAAAATGTATATAAAATGATTAATGATTAAGAGATGGACAGTAAAGAAAATATCTCTTTCGAAAGTAAGAATTTAAATCTGAAACTTACAGCTGAAGTTTAGTTTAGTTTATTAACGTTCCATTTTAAAGTAACATTAGAGCTATTTCGGACGGACCTCGCAATTATGAATCGTAGTCAGAAGACAAGAACGACACTCCAGCTGGCACTCCTCCCTCTAAGCCTCCACACTACACCAACGGTGGGACTTTTGGCCCCGACAGATTTAACGAGCACCATGCCCACTTTCATCGGTGGAATCGGATTTCGAACCAGGAGCTCTTCGATCCCGGTGTCGAGACTACCATCAGGCCACTGCGGTCCCTCTGCTATTGAAGAAAAAGAATACGATTGAATCAACGGATTCTGAGACGACCACATTTCGACGACTCCATCTCATTAAGGGGTGAGACGCGGAACGATGAGTGCACTTCCGGTATTCCCTTTGACCTTAGATTTCCCCTATTAGATACTAGGAAAATGTAAACATCTCCTCCTTTCATCATTCTTTTCACCTTTATTTTGACGGATTAAACCCATCTTAACGCATACTCAAAAGGGCGGAGGGTTTTAGAATCCGTTGCTGAACAGTACACAGACTTGTGTAAATACAGACAATTCCGTTCCCTTCACATTCTCTTTTGATGATGAATATTTGCTGAAACAGGAGAAGGCAAATGATGTAAAAAAAGACGACGTACAGACTGAGAAATTTGAATGTAAAGAGGCAGAAGAAAGACAACAAATTTTCTTAAAATTCAATGGTCAGTGCTCATCAATGTCACAACATGATATTATAGACTTAAAAAAAAATCCCAACTTTTGACGAATTTTTAAAATTTCAGAGGTAACCCAACTTTTGGCGTTAAAATCCCAACTTTTAATCCCAATTCTTAAAATCCCAACTTTTGGCGAATTTTTAAAATTCCAGAGGTAACCTAGTAAGCCGGCAAATGCCCTCATACTAAGAAATGCGTAACTTTCATGCGGTAATATTTAAGGCAATTTTAGTACGTCGTTTCATTTTGTCTTCCAGTAATGGAAACTTTAAATAATTTTTATAACTTTAAACATTATTTAATAACCGATACCGATCATTCGGAAAACATAAAGAGCATAGTTCAGCACTGAGCATGAAGAGCCTTTGTAAATTTAAGTATCAACTATCCCAATAAAATATCTCTTTTTCTTGCCAGGTACTGTTATTGCCGTACAGCAGGGGCTACAAACTCTTAAACAATTCTACCCACTGTTTAAAAATCAAAACGACACCCATCCACATTTCATCTCAGGCGCTTTGAAATTTTTTCATAGAAGAACTGTATTTGTTACTTTCGAAAGAGGTTTTATGGGCCAAAAAACATTTTTGTGTAAAAAAATTGCCATTAATTATTAAATATAAATATATATATATGCTTCTATTATTCTAATTCTATGTGAAGAATGCGCTTGTTTTTGATTGTTGTTGATGATGACAATGAAATCTAGATTGAATTATGTTGTTATCAGGTGCAAGAAATTCCACAATTGCAGCTTGTTCCGATACTTGGTTTCATTCCTAGCACTGCTGAAAATCCAGTTTTACAAGGGCACGAAGATGTAAAAGAAAGTAATATCTTCAAAAACTTCCGTAAAGGGAAGTGGGAAAAGTATAGACAGATAATTAGACAATTAAGACAAGATTCAGTCTAAGAATTCAGATTGCGATTAAGATTCAGTTATGAGAATTCAGATTAAGATGGAGTTTTAAAAATTCAGATTATGATTAAGATTCAGTTTTAAGAATGCATTTGCAAATAGCTCGGTAATTGGAAGGCTCTATATAAATTCAAGTTCTTGTCGCGAATCGCGTCCCACCGGTGCGTTGGGATCCACTGTTTGGGAGCCTCTGCCCCTAGATTTTATCATTATATTAGTGAGGTATTGTATGAGTGTTGAAAAATTCTTTAAAAACCAATATATATATATATATATTGGTTTTTATATATCCCTGAAAAATATGACAATATTGTAAACCAATTCTGAAAAATTATTTTTAAAAATACATTTAAGAGACTTTTATGCCCCATGGGATTTAAAAAATCATCAACATGTCTAAATAAGACACTATTTTCTAGTAAATAACGAAGCAAAACATCCCTTTAAATTCTTACAACTAAATTCGAAGCTTTTTATAAGCATTCTTATAATTATTTTCCGGAGCGCGATGCATATTTTTGGAAGAAAATAATGTATTTATTTCACTTACAAAAAAATCAGAATCCGCCCAAAAAAAGGCAATAAAAATGAAATTAAAATTGGATAAGAGACACAAATGGATGAAAAATGATATTATCCTTGAAATCATTGAGTACTAAAGCGTCAGTTTTGTTGAATTTTTTTTTTTTAGTTTTATTATTATTCTTAATTTTTTTAGCAATGACTCCTTCAGAGTTATCTTACCCCACACATACTTCGTTGGTGGCTTTTCAACACACTTTATCGTTCCATTCTTCAATATGGGCGATATTTATGCTACAATATTTGCAAGTCAGACTCGACACCGGCGTATTCCACTTGTGTGGTCTGTCATTATCTCTGACCTTGAAACTGACCTGCTGATTAAAAAATCCCCATCACCATCCCGAAACTTAAAAAAAAAAAAATCGAAATCGTTGAAACAGCTGATGTATGGTTTGAATTTGAAAGCTGCTTTATCTGCTGCACTTAATGATTGTCGAAATACCGTCGGTCTTTCTACTGAGTTACGCATTAAGTGAGAGTTGCACCCTCAGAGCTGAAGTTGTTAGAAAAAGATAAGATGTTGCTGCATCACCTTCATGAAAGTTCAATACCTCTGATCAGTCATCGAATTGTGAAGAGGATCTTTGTGTCCACTGATGTAATTAATCTTTAGAGATCTGATGTTACGTAAGAGGATGAAGAGATTAAGCAGTCAGACTGCGGTGCACTTCCCTTATAGGCTAGGAATACTATCAATTCAAATGGGGAAAAATGAGGGGAGGTGGTACCTTAAGAAACAAATGTTCTTTCTTACTAATACTACGTAATTCAAATTTTCTCCTCATTCGTTCAATTTTCATTTTAGAGACACAACTCTCTCCGTAAAATATTTTGTTCGTTCTCTATTTAATTAGCATGAGTTACGATAAACCGATATTCCGACCCACCCGAAGGCACACGGAAATAATGAATAACTAGAGCCCCGCGATAACATATGCAAGATTTATGGTTGAGTCCTAAGGGCCAGCACCGGCCACAGTGCAACCCTTTCCGTAGGAGGTATGTCCCGCTATCGATAAGCGATAGCTGAACCCACACTATTTCTGTGTCCTTCGGGTGGTGAGAACCATTATTCCACAGAAAGCGTCTCACACCCATATTTGAGGTGCCCCTAGGGAGAATTAATTAGCATCAGGAACTGTCATAAGCATATTGCCTAGGCAGTGGCGGATTTGACATTAGGCAATTGCCTAGAATTGTTCTGCTGTAAGAGGATCACAAGCATTCGATTAAAAGAATGTTCTCAGTTTATTATCAAATAAGTGAACGAATTTGCAAAATAAATCATATCCTTTGACTTACGAAATATTGACAAATTATAGATTTCTGTTTGTTATTACAACATTTTTAAACATCAAGTAGCGTATCTACTTCAGTTATATTGTGTACAAATAAAACGACTCGCAATCACAAATAATAATAAACAAACAACTAAATAACACACACTCACATAAACACATATAACGATAATTAATATATTCTAATTAATTTCTTAATTTTTATCTTAAATTATCTCATATTACTTTATTCTATGAACCTTATCTTATTTCTTGATCCAAATTCCACCTTTTTTAATTATTTCTAGCACGCGCTCTAAAAATTGTTGACTTTCTAATTCTCATGCTGCGATCGAAGGAATGAAAATCCTTAACACCCATGGCATTCCTTTCAAAGATACCTAAAATTCCCTTTCCTGAATCGACAAGTGTCAATATCCCTATAAGAATCTCTTAGTAAAAATACCAAGGAAAAAATATAGATGGACGCTTTCATCGATTATTCCCATGTACAAAACATGCCCTCCCATGAGAAAATAAATTGAATTCCAATTTCATCTTCTTCATCTATAAATGTTCACAATGTTTCTAAAATAAAATAATGGCTTAAAATAAAGTATGCTTAAAATGAAATTTCGTTGAAATATGAAACTAAATTGATCAGTTTCTTAAACTAGAAGCCTCATAGTGTATTCTAACTAAGGTTACAAAATGTCTAAATCAGTTACTGTCCTATGAGGGGGTATTCTTAACTTTTTTGCGCCATTGTAGAGCACTGATTTGCATTCTCAAACTGTTATTACTTTTTTTCCCCCACAATTATATAATATTTTTTCAATTCACATCAAGTTTAGAGTTTCTATCCGTTTTCTATTTTTTCAAACCTATAGGTGTAATTATATTCTCTCTTTCTTTTTATGTTTGAATTGATCGGAAAGTTATTCATGTATTCTGAAAAATAATTATTTCTTCATGTATTTGGCATATGCATGTTTCATTAGATTGTGCGAAATACATAAAAGAGTTAATATGGAGATATTAATAACTAACCATTTTGAAAGATTAAAAAAATGCATATATTATTAGAATGGCATTTTATTGAATTGCATCTTATTGAATAAATTCATATTTTTATATTTCCTATGTTCTGATTCTTCAGTTTGTTTCATCTCATGTTCGTCTGAAAATTCACGAGGAATTTCTATGGGTCCTTCTTTATAGATATTTCCACTTTCCACTTTTCTCATCATCTGTGGCATCCGTAGATGCAAAATGCTATTCGTTAAACGCAAGCTCAACTCCGCGTTCTTTGAATTTAATAACTGCTTGGAAATATCAGTATTCAATAGTTCGCCAGCATTTATATCAGCAATGATATCCCTCGGAGAAGTGACCATGTCATTGTCACAAGCTTGGTTGTAATAAGTTTTTAAAGGCCCCCAAAAATAAAATGACCAGCGGTATTAAAAAAAAAAAAATACATATAAAGTTAAAAACAAAACAATAAAATGGCACTTGCAGAAAGATGATGTAATCAACTTACTGTGATCAGGAAAATTAAAAATGGCCGATTTTACGGGATCAGGAAATAAGAGACCATTTTAGAATAAAATTAATGTCGATAAAATTAAGATAAAAATTAGGAAATTAATTAGGATTTAAATTAGATTAAAAGATATCATTACATGTATAAATTGTATGGCTCATAAATTGTCATGTTAAACAATTCCGTTTGCTGCACTCATATTTTTTAAAAAAATGCTTAGTTTCAGCAAAAACGTTTTTGTTTTATTTGAAGCTTAATAATCATTATTATTTCAATACTAACTTTTTTAAAAAACATAAAAGATCCTTTTTTAATACGAATTATTTAATTATAAAGAGTACAACCTAAAGAAAGCATTTAATTCAAAGATGGGATACTTTTCCAATCCCGGAATTCTTCATCTTGGATAAATAAGCAATTGGAAATGGGATGTATTAACCTGGGTAATCTAGTCTCTAAATATCCCGAGCAGAACTTAAAAGTAACAATATGCTTTTCTTTTATTTAAAATGAGCTATTTTAACTGACTTTTAAAATTTTAATTAAACCTAATATGGGATATTTGTTTACAGGGACAATCCAGGGCAATGGATCCAAATTCATATGATATTATATTATGTTAGGATCACTTTTCAATTCAGGACAAAGATAAGTATTTCGAGATGTCTTACTAGATGCTACTACTGGTAAATAAATCCATCATTTTAAATATCAATTGACGCAAGGCAACGAAGTATATTTTTAAAAAAAATTCTAACCATTTCACACCAGGACTAATAAGGAAGTCAGTAAAAAGTTAAAACCTACACAATGAAAAAAAAATGAATGACGTCATTCTGAATTGTGAAACTAAAGCTGGAAAGGAAACAAAACTGAAGAAATGTGTGAACCATAAAACTGAAGAGAATGAAATTCTACCACAGGCATTTCTTTCGCGATAAAATAGAGCAATATGTCATACGAAGGCAGCAATTCCCTTTTCCTTAGATATGCCCCATTTCCACACATTATCTGCAACTCTGAAATTTATCACACGTAAAATAATGGTTGCAACAGACTGCACGCCCTCGCTGCGATTCTTGCTACCTTTTCGTGGTCATCACCAGTCCCTCATCGGGACGTCTGTTATCGTTTGGCACGCCCTGTGGATTGAAAGCATCTTTCGCGTCTTGGATTATCTCCGAAGGTCGCAACCTCCTGCTGGATTGCGTCGCAGATAGAGTTCGCCAGCTGGGATGACCTTACTCCCGGAAAAGCGTTGTTCTACTTTTTTCAACATCTTACAAGAAAGTAGTTGTAATATTGAATGGAATTATCTTTGAATACCTCTCCGTATACCAGCCACATCTCTACGGTTTTAAGGTCTCGGTAATTTTGGAAGTAAATATTCCACATGCAAAAAAAAAATGCATTTTGTAATGTATTTAACCAATATGAATAATCTGCATATTCAAAGTAATTTGGCAAAGCAAAGATGTAGTCTCCAAGGCCCATTCACTAGTCCGATTTTTTTCTTCTTTTTTTCTTCTTACTTGAAAGCTTTTAACCCCTAGATATGTTTTCAATGGTAACCTGTATTCATCCCATTTTCGAGAGAACCTCAAACTGTCTTTTGAGGGGGAAGGGGGCGACGACAATATCCAAAAGGATTGTGCTAATTTTTATTTCATGCGAAAATTTATGACCCTTGATAAACCATCAGTGATAGCCTGCCTCCACTTACCTTCGTGGCCTAGTGGTAAGGCACGACCTTCCTAAAACAAGGCCTCACAGCTTATTTGTGACGTCACACTGGTAGGTTGACTGGCTGCCGTGAGCAGAATCCCGCTTTCTTCCTTGATGTTTAGGTGTATTTTAAGTTCACTTAAAAATAACTTATTATTAATATTAAGACATTTACCTTGCATAAAATTCAAAGTTATTTATTTTTTCCCTGTGTGAATAAAAGAAACGATATGGTAGAAAATCTCAAGGTCCTCTATAGCTTATTGACCATTTAATAACATTCGAACTTCATTTAATAACATTTAAATTACAATGTAAATTTATTAGATATATACATTGGAGTATTATTGTTAGTTTTTCTTGTTTTAATGGACATTTTCGTTTTTATTTTATTAAAAATAGTTTTGTTTTTTCCTTTAAATTTTTTTAAAGCTTAAAATTAAATTAATCTAATACTTTTTAAAGCTTTTGATGATTTTTTTATTGCAGTGACAGGTAATAAATACATGTATTTTATAAGTTAACATAAAATTGTTTACTTCTCAAATTACTTATGAACTTTCAAATAAAATATTAATGTATTTAATATAAAATTTAAATTTTGCACCAACTAATTCTGTTGATAAAAAAGATTACTTTCACAGCTTGTTTTTTTACATTAAGAATTGTTTTCATTTAATATATTAGTAATTCATACAATTTAATAAACTAGTTTTTATTATATCTGATTTTACATTTCAATGCATTTATAATTCATTTCAATTCAATCTGCAGAAACAGTAAAAGAAAACACAAATAAAAAAAAAATCGCACACTATTTGAAATATAACATTTTATTTACAGAGAGACGATAACAAAATACATTTTGTTTTCCAACTTTATTATAAATTTTTCACAGACAAATGAAAATAATTATAATATTAAATAAAGTTAAAATACAAATTTACAAATTACTTCTAATTTGGAAGAAATTAATAAAGAATGATTTACCTTAGGAGCTTGAGAAGTGGCTAGACAAATAAAAATTATTTTGTTTGCTTTTTGAATTGCACTCCATGTATTTGATTTAAAGTTTTTAAATTTTAAAATTAAACAAGAAAAAGTGTTGATTTTTTCTATCTCTTCTCTTTTTGCTATGTCCTGGAGACTGCTATTTAAAGCTGCTTTTAAGTTTTCCCATTTTTTTATGTGTTGCCCTATCCATTGGAGTTTCTTTTCTTCCTTTTGATTCTGAGGAAAAGTATGAGGGTAAATTAGGGAAAATTGATTTTACAACATTAGGTACAAGCCTAGAAAAAAAGAAAAAAAAGTGTAATTCTTTAAATAAAAAAAAATTTAGTAATTTATTAAAACTTAAAATCAAAAACAGAATAAATATTTTCTTAATACATAAACTAAATAACGTATGTTGGACAGTATTAAATAAAATCATATTGAGTATTAAATAATAAAATTTAAAATCAACAGAAACATTCATTCATCTAAAATAAATACCTAGTTCAATATTATGTTGGAATATCTACAGTAATTATTTATACTACCATTCAAGTAATACAATATTCTACATGAATTAATCAATTGATTTTACACGGTATGAAAAATTGATTTAAAAACAGTAACTTTTCATTACTTTTTTTAAAAAAGTTTCAGATATTTTGTAAAAGTTGCATTTATTTATAATTAAAGTTTGTGTATGACTAATGATATTTAAAAATAATAATAAATATTAATTGTTTTATATATAATCTGATGATTTATAGATAAACAAATGAAAACTACATTTTCTAAACCCATATGTGCATGCAATTCATATTGTTTTTGCAACTATATCTATCTTTTTTACATAATATTTTAGAATAAAATATAAGTTTAATCTGCTACAATCTATAGTCATGAAATATATAATTAAAAATTAAGTTTTATTATTCATTAGAGGATTTTAAACTTTTTTATAAGAGCTTAATAACAATAAGTACTTTGTAAAATTTTGGTGATAATTATTAAATATTTCTAAAAAAATTGCCTTTTACACTAGTGGTACTTGAATACGTTCTCCTGTATTGGTATTAAACGCTTCTCTAACTGTTAAAAACTGATTTTCTTGAAAATGTTTAGCACAGACCTAAATGTTAGCAACAAATATTACGTCTAAATCAGATTTAAAAAAATATGTATGAAGTATAATTAAAAAGACACAGAAACAAAACATTTTAAATATTAGGAACAAATAAACAAAAGACTATGAGAAGTAACAATAAAACAAAGAAGTTTTTTATTTAGCTCATGCAAACAGTACCAAAGTCATTGGAAGCATAAGCAACTAAATGTAGAGCAAACAAAAACGACAGAAGATAAATGAAAGTCATACATAAATTTAAATGTTTCGCATTTCAAAAGAATCAATTAACTAAAAATTGTACAAAAAAAAAAAAAAATCAAACTTACCTTACTATATTTAGTTGGTACGAAATCGTCCCGCTTTATTTCGGAGATCCGTGCTCTTCTAGTGTTTTCATCGCTTGGAAACGAAAATACAGAAACATTGGAGCTATTTTTTGTGTAATTACTTTTACAATTGGGAACACAGCACGCACTAGCCATCTGCATTACGATAAATTAAAATTAATATGCAAAAAGATCAGAAAACTTTCAAACAAAGCCAATAACACATTTACCATTCTTCATTACGATAACGACTATCGTTTTCTACAGAATTCATCCAACCTGAGGACGTCACGGGCTGAAAGCGTTGGGAGTTGTGAGGCCTTGTATTACGTAGGTCGTGGGTAAGGTCTCGGCTGCGGAACAAGGAGGATTTAACGATTAAGACATGATTCCACTAAAGAACCATCGTGTAAGCGGATCTGGTGCATGTTAAATCCATCGGAACGAAACGTCCTCCACTGGAATGGTGTGGAAGTTTAGAGAGTGAGGTGCCAGCTCAGGTTTCATCCTCGTCATCTGACAGAGTTTGAAAATTACGAGGTACGTGCCAAAATAGCCCTAGAGTTGCTTTAAAACAAGATGTTGATACAACTAAAACTACAAAAAAAACCCTCTCACCTTCATTTTAAGGAAAAATCATTATATGAATCCTTAACACAGCCTTCAACCTACACAAATGGATCGATTTCACCAAATAATTTCGCTATTGCGTATATTTTAAACCAGAATAAGAAGGCTATATGTTTATTATACAGATATAATACAATATAAACAGTGCTTTCATTTGGTGCAATAAGTTTTAGTTCATGAAAGTTGATGCTCATTACTGAATTCATGTTATTCATATGGCGGGCCAAATCTCCGCCCCCCCCCAAAGAATAAGATTAGTATGAATAACATTTCCATGAAAATAATAAATTTAAAATATCTGCTTTTTAACACGTTCGCTGCCATGATTGAGACCTGTGACTCGGACCACTATCTAATAAGATGCTCATTTAATTACTCTCTTTTAATTGCAGTAGAGAAGAGAATATTTAATTAGACAATATGTATGAATCACAGGCGATTCACATGCTGAGCAACGTGTTAATGCAAGGAGATATAAACTAAATATAGACTTGTTCTACTCGCATCAAATTCTACATTGACTGAGAACTTTTACTATCACGCGAATGTGCGTGACACGGCAGTCAGCGTGTTCATAAATGTGAAGAATATGCACTTCCCAATGAGATTTCTATTTTTTTTTTTTAATACGCGATTTAGAATATCGATTCATTGGTGTCATCAAAAGATAAATTTAAAATTAAACATGAGGGGAAAAATTCTTTAAACAAATTTAAGAAGAATAGCTAGGAATATTTTCCTTTTAATTAAACTTAATAATTTATTTTGTTACAGTTTTTATTACCCAACTTCATTCGACATAAAGTCAAACCAATTAATAACTAATTATAATTAATTCTCTGGTAGTAAAAAGGATTAGTACTCTGGCTGTATAAATTCTATAAGGAGAATAAACATTCCCTTTTTAATTTCCGAAAATAATAATAAAATCTTCTTCTCATAACTTTGAAAACGCCAAAGAAACGCTTTAATAAAGGATTTATAAATATGTAGTCTGTGACCATAAACCATAGGCAGCTACTCCGATCTGCTCGAAGACACATGGATAAATCAGGCATCATTGGAAAACTAAAACTGAACCCTAAGGGTCCACCACCGGTCACGCTATAGCCTCTCCAGTTGGAGGCATGTCCCACCATCGGTAGGGTGTAGTAGACCCCACATCGTTTTTGTATTCACCAGGGGGACCAAGAACCAACCACCGTTTCGAAAGATTCTCGTTCGAAAGATTCTGAGATGCCACCAAATGAGTAACGATCAAATTCAAACATTAAATCGTTACAAACTACATTTAAAATTAATTTTGTAGGATATGATAAAATTAAAGAAAAAATATGAAAAGTAATGAAATGAGAATCATTAAATGATAATTTATTCCTCTTTAAACTAATGAAAAACTAATTTTTGTGCTGTAAACATTTTTGAATTTCTCCATTTAATAAGAGTTAGTTAATTTTGAAACCCACTGTCGGCTATAAAATTTCACCTAGAAATGTACTCCAGATAATTATTTACAAATGTCAGGTCGCTACCGATTACTGGGTAGGAGTTCTTATCGACCAACACACTTAGATTTTCTGATTCATATGATAGAAACTATATTGTTCATTAACTTTAATTAATTAAAAGAACCGCATATTTAAACCATGAAGTGCAAAAACTTTTGATATGCTGATGAGTAAATGACTGCAAAGAACTGTCGTCTCAAACGTAGCTTTCTTATTCAAAAAGTACATTCATATTTCTGTTAATAGCATACAATATATATTTTTTTACTTAATAAATTTAATAATTAGCTTTTTTAATTACTTAAAAACATTATACTAGTTATTAAGATTATTAGAAACTTTCATCTTTTCTAGACTCTGTTATTCTATAAGTTGATGAGATGAAATATTTCAATGTTTGCATAGGATCTATTTTTATTATTGTTGAAGGAAGTTTATTTTATTCATTCTATAGTTATATGAATCATCATATAATTATCTATTAAAATACATTTGTTATAATATGAATTTTGAAAAAGATAATGAATATACATATCCATATTTGAGCAAAAGAGGAATCCAGTTTTTCTACTCTATCGAGAATTTAATTAATCCTTATTAAAACGTATGCATGTAAAACTTCATAGAGTCGTAAAAAGATTAATCCTGACTCAAGAAATATAACAGAAAAAAGTCAAAGGCGCTGTCTTTCTACAGTTCTCTTTTTATCAAAGACAATTTTAACCTTTTTATATTATTTATAGAATTCTATATTGCCAAAAATTATTTGAAATATAGAAATTAAGGAATCATTTAAAAATTTGCAAATAAATAATTTTTCATTTGAGTTCCTGGTTTCAAATGATCATCCCAATAAGAGATCAATTAAATTTAATTAGTTCATCTAATTTAGCATTCCAGATTACTTAAAGCAATTTAAACGACAGGAAGTTAATTAGAAGAAACAATGAAACAGGAAATTCAACGGTTATCAATGAAATCAAGAACATGGCAAAGCGGAATCCAATAAAATAATACTTCGTATATCATTTAAAAGCATAAAAAAATAACCAAAAAAAAGTGCTTAGTGAACTTTATTTTTTTATATCCCTGATATATGTAGAATATTAATAGTCTCCCCCTATATATATAGAATAATAATAATTAGTTTATTGCATTTTAATAAATGGGAAAGAGTTTCCAGAAGAAGAAAATCCTTTGTTTTGAAGTTTTTATAACAACGAAAAATCAAAATTAATTCTAGAAACAAAATTTTACAGTGTTTTATTAATGATTTTAACCAAACAATCTTTCACTCTTTCTATTTATTCTGATTATATTCGTTTTAAAATTTCCACATCATTTTCTCTTTTTTAAGCATTTATTTTAATTTTCACTAAATATTCTTCGCTCTTAAAAACTTAAAAGAATTAAAAATTATATTTACTTTGATAATTCAAGATCTTAGACTAAACTAAAACGTCCTTCATTTCGCATATAAGTGTTTTCATCTTATGGCAAAGCAAAATTGAATATAAGAGACTTTGTTAATTTATTTTGAAATTATTTTCTTGGTCATTTGAATTCCTTAATATTTTTTTGATATATTTACAATTTTGCTTCATGTAATTAAAGCGAAACAATAAGAAATATAATTCTGAAAATAGGGCTAGGAACAGCATCTTATCTGATATAGAATCGTGGAAATTCAAATTTAAATATATTCTTATTTTATAGAACAAATCAGGACAAAAAATGCTTCAGACAAATGTTATTTCTACTATGCATAAAGGGAATTTCGAATGATGAATATTGTGTTCTAATAGCAAAAAAATAATAATAAAAAGAAAAAGAAAAGAAATAGCTTTCCTCAACAGTTTTTTAAACAAACAGAACATCTATTTTTAATTTTTAGACCAATCAGGATTGTCTTTTGCTTCTGCAAGATGGAAAACTCGAATAAAATACGAATTATTTCAAAACCTAAAACATGGTTTAGAAGCAATAATCATCATTTGAACATAAAATCTTCAATAAATATTAAGCTTCCAGATGCTTATCACTGAATAAATAGTCAGTCGACTTCTACATCTAAATTGCTTCGTGACTGTACGAAATCGAGATAAAATAAAAAAATGACAGGATTTGAATCTTGAATTTGGCATTTCATCTGTTCTATTACAAATAAATAAAATAAAAAGATTATTGTTTTTTAACTCTCGTCGAAAGAGACATTTCAATTGGCCAATTTTCAAAGTATGAATTCAAAGAAGTTCATTGGCCTCCAAATATATGCTGAAAAACTGGTTTTTTGAAATTCGAAATGAAATATTTTTTAGAAATTTATTATGGTCACTCATAAGAGAATAAGAATTTAAATAATATATATATATATATATATATATATATGCAGCTTTATAATGCAAATTTTTCAGTTGATATACATTTTTAAAAAAAGGAAAGAACACACACACATGTATATGTGTGTGCGTCTGTCATTATTAATTCAATACCAATCATTTATATATTTGTAAAAAACGATTATATGGTATATATGGCAATGGTTTTCTAATGGCATACATTGTTAGCAATAGTTTTGATAGTTGTAGTCGGGTTCAAATGAAAACCAGACTATCAAAACCATGACCTTCATTTTTATGACAAATGAATTCATTTTTTTTGAAAATCGGTTTCATTTGAGAAGTTTATATCAAAATTATAATTACTTGATCCAGTTTTAATTTTGTTTGTTTGTTTTATATCTATTGTGATTGCCCTGTTTGCTGTATATAATATTGCATTCACAGTAAAAATTTCTGGATGTTTCTGAAATGTCTTAAAGTGAGACCAACCACTCAATATCTTACAGTCGACCTCAATTCACCAATGTCAGGTAGATTCTAAGATAATTTGAACTTTAATTTCAATTTAATTAATTTCCAAGAATTTATCTTAATTTAGCCCATAGTAACTTTATTCTAGGGTATTCTCGCATTTCTTGAACCAATTCCACTGTCTGTACTTAATTAATTCAAGAGAAGCCATGAAAAAGTGATGAATCGGCTAAAAGCCTAACTTTCCCACACTCCGCGTGAAGAGACAAAATACCGCTGACGAGACAAATTCTTTTTTTAAAATCTCCCTGTGTTTCCCTTAACTCTTCGACGCGAGTAGCGAAGATCCCTATAGAAATCTTAATAATATATTAGCTCTGTAAAGAAATATTTTCCCTATCAAAATCTCAGGTTATATAAGACCAGGGATAAAATGTTCAAGAGCTTTTTCTATATTCCTTTCTGTGTCGTTCTGTGTGCTCATCGCTTGTACTTATACCTGCCTCTTCAAAATGAAATAAATCGACGTCAAAGTAAATGGCGCTTTACTTTGCGCAAAAAAGCGATGCACAAGTAATAAAACCCATACGAAGCCTACACAAGGTGACGCTTACAATAAACAGCAAAATCGGTAATAAACAGCCGTAAGAGCACAAATCACTGAGAGAGATCTACTGGAGAGATTTCGCTCATAGTTTAACTCAGTTGACTCTCTCTGCACTACTGATTCACTTCAGTTCTGTTTCTCCTCTTTTCATAATTTCTAAGACAGGGCATAGAAGCTTCTAGAAGGATATTGTCTCTTCATCAAGATTTTCGAATATTCGAGATTCTTCATTTTTGTTGCGGAAGTTACCAAATTCGTCGCTAAGGCCCGGAGGATCTTTGATACAGCATTCATTCAACAGCCATTATTATATCTGTAAACCTATCTTGTTAACCAGAAGACTTACTAAGTAGGAAAGCAATATTACAAATATTTAATTTGTAAAATCAACCAACTTTGATGAACTCTATTTTCTTACACTAAATGAAAAAATTATTTTAAATTATACTTAAAAAAAAAAGAAAAAAAAAGAGCATTCTGATTCTCTAGTTTTGCTTACAAAGTAGCGAAATTATTTAGGCGAATATCATTGGCCAAATAGTTATAGATGTTGATACCTGGGAGAGGGCTCGGTGAAAGCCTTATTTTACAATATCTCACGGGTACAGCGATGGTAGACAACTATTCATGAATTAAATTATTAAATTTAATATGAAATGAAAATTGGCGATATTGGGCCAATGACTTGGTGACACTCGAAATTTTCCTCCGCAGAGAATGTACGGTGAAATAGCGTTTTTGAGAAAACAATTTTATGATATCTTAAGATGGTATAGGAGGAGCAGATGATCACTGATCACATATTTATGTGACAAAAATGTGAACAAAATGAAAATATGAAACAAAAATTCAATATATCTGGAGGTCATGACCTTTCATATGAAGTAAGTCATTTCTTTGATTTCCTTTCTCATTTTAAATATAAAGGTAAGCCCATTTCGCCCCCGCTCTTAGAATGATCTCTTTTTCTGTACAGATAGTTTCAGCTATGCTGTATTTCATTTTAATATTTTAGCTGCATTATATTACCATGGAAATAACAGTAAAAATAGCAAAGCATCTGAATAATTAAAATTTACAACCTATTTTTTCTATCTCACATTTTAAGATTTTTAATCAATCGATTCGTCGATAAAATAGTCAGCGTTCAATATCTCTCACTTAGAGATGATAATCGTCAAAAATCGAATTGTTCAGGAAACAATATTCGAAGTGTTTTCGGGAAGGAATGAGCCGCAAGGACGAGTGTTGAATTCCGTTTGCCGTTCTTTCGACATCCGCTTCGTGCTTGTGACTTCCCGGTTGACGATAAAATGTGTTCTTGTTTTCATTCCTTTGTTTTTAACCTAACTGCGCAAATGAATCTAACATAGCGAATTGATGTGAGATCGAATATCAGATGAGAAGGCATTCAAACTTTAGAGCTGTTTGAGTTTTGAGATGCTGCTTTATGTCGGTAAAGTAAGGTTGCTTTTTTCACTTTCTAGTATACTAAGTATTATAATCATCAAACTATTCGAACTCAAGATTTTAACAAATCTTTGCATTTCGGATTCCCCGAGTTCGAAAAACATATTTTTGGAAAATATCTGTTAGTCTGTGACGAAGATAACTCAAAAACGATTTGAGCTAAACGGATGAAATTTGGTATACGGTCTTTATACCAAATGAGTAAATTTTTACCGAAATGCGAGCAAAATATACTTAGAGGAAGCTTTCTCTCCGGCTGCTCGGTTATAATTTAATACAATTACAAAACGAAGAAAACGAGATGGGTAACATTCAGTATACGGACTAAGTATCTCTATTGTAGACGTCTGTAATTCCGACAAGGAAAGGAACCTCTGTTCATCTGTACTTTCAGAAAAAAGTAAACGTGACAGCCCAAAACAAAACCGCAATGACTTAAATATATCAAATCTAGTACGTGATTTTGTAACTGGAATAGTTCTCTGCCAAATTTTCGTTCCAATCGGCTGGAAAAAACGCGTTGAAAACAAAAATACTGTTATCGGATTCTATTAACCACATGTCAAGGCTTAATGACCCAAAGAAACGCGTCAAGGATGACTCGAAAGATTAAATAAAATCGCTAAATTCACGCCAAAGGTTAATACTTCTTAGCTATTGTACGCCAATGCAAGGCGTTCTCTGGGATACCTTTATTTTAGAATATATGAGAAAGTTTTGGAAAGACAGTTTAGACTCTGTTCCCCCCCCCCCTTTACTTTATTAAAACATTGGCTGTCTGGAGATATCCAGACGGCCATGCTTCGACCCTGATGGATTTGTTGTGCACGGTGAATCGTGTTTTGAAACAGGACCCTACCGGTCCAGACTTTACCAACAGGCCATTGCATTTTTTTTAAATATATTTTTGGAGAAATGTTACTGTTTCTATAAAAAATTCGCTTGCTTCCTAATGCTGCTCAGTAAAGAATTTAAGAAAAAAAAAACATTTAAGATGACTGTTTTATCGAAAAGAAAACAGGCTAGAATAAATAAAATTAAAAATGTTAATAAGGAGTAAACTGTTTTCATTAATATATTTTATTTAGATTTCTGTAGGTGAAACACATGATAAGTTTTTAAAAAAATTTTGATGAAGAATGAAATTGTAATCTTTTTTTTATATTCTTTTTTGAATTCCGTAAGTGAAACACATTATAAGATTTTCAAAATGATTTTATTACTTCTAAAAATGCTAGAGATGCAGTATTGTAGAGAGAATAAAGAAATAAGAACAATATTCAATCTAATTTTCGTTATTACAAAAACTTTAAGATTTTATTTTCCAGTTTTATTATAAATTTTGTAAAATGATAGAATTTTTTTTTTCATAATTTTCTCAACAAGAATATTTATATCTTAAATTCATGCGCAGGTAATTTAAAATAAAAACAATCTTTAGGGTATGATTTAAAAAAATTGCAAGAATTGAGTACAAGTGCCAAAGCACTTTCCTTTAACCGGGTATCAATTACAGAGCTAGGCATACAGCATTTTAAACTTGGCTGCAGAAAACGGCTACAATTAAATTTAGAAGTGAAGAGTTAAAGAGTTTGACTAATTTTGTATTTGCAGTAATAAAGAGAAATATATTTAATATTTGTAACAAATTTTCTAATTTATGGGCTAAAAAAATTTATAATATTGTTATAAAGATTGATCTATACCAAGCGAAACCTCTGGAATTTAAATGTGTTACAGCGATCTACCAACACAGTGGAAATATTCTATTAATCTATATTATTAATAGAATTAATAGATTATTTCTATTTATTTTTTTAAAAAACAAGATATTTATTTTAGCATCTACTTTCTGCACACATTATTTTTTTAGATAAAACTACAAATTTTAGAATATTTTTACAGTTTATATGTAAAACATTACACGTGAATAATTTCTCGCATGTTCGAATACATAGATAGTATATATCATCATTTGATTGGATGCGTACAAGAATATCGCAATCTTTCTATTGTATTCTATTAAATGTTTGAAAGGATATTGTTCGATCCCAGACGAATTCTATCTGGCATTTTGTTTTTCGAGATTCATTCTTCGTATGATGCTTGATTGAATGAATATCCACATTGTTTTCCAGTCGCCATTACCATATTTTCCATTCTTTTTTGGGAAAATTATCTATTCAACTTCAGCCAACAATAAGTTTGTTAGCCTTATTTCACATCACGACAGGAAATAGAATTTATCAGTACATTCCAAACAAACACAATATGAAACACGCGTTTTACAAATGGATTTTGAAGGACAAACTTGGAAATTTGATAAGCTTAATAAACTTCGTAAATCTCACGAGACAAATCTAAAATAGAGCTAACATTCTATCGCAGAAAAAAATTTATATTAAAGAGAATCAAACGACTTGACTTTATAAAAATAATGATTATAATGAATAATTGTAGATTGATTCAAGAAATGCTAATTATCTTAAATATCTGTTTTAATGTGCTTGTCTACATTTTTCGCTTTCGATTATTAATTCGTTAAGCCTAAAGAAACTTTTTTCCTAATCTGAAATAATTGGATTATTAGTTCAGTTTTATTGCGCTTATTACATTTTTGTAGGAAAGCAAGTTTTATAAAATTACTCGACTATGAAATATTTAGCATCAGTCGCCTTTGACAACCAGCTAGTTGGAGAGAGTTATTGGTAAAATTTAATTTCAATTAACTCGTTTAGATACAACTTTATGTCCATGACTCCGTCAAATTATCACTCAATAAAGCTGTGTTATTTTAATTGACTTACATTGTTCAGTTCACTGAGCGCATGAATCTTTGTAATGGAGACCAGTCCCATGACATCACAGTGCTATTAAAAGCGTAAATATCCGGTTTATACATTTTCTAAAATTTGCAGTGTTGTAACTTCAGTTTTTTTTATAGCTTTCACTTCGCTTTATAAGTTGAGCAGTAATTAAACAAATTCTTCTTTAGCCTCCAACAATGGAGGAAAATTGCACGATTAAACATTCGATGAAACGATGAAAAAGGTTTGAGCTTCAGAGGTGTAAAATTCACTTTTTAAAAATAATGCTTTCGGAATTTATTGCGGAGGAACGCCAAAATTTAGTTTAATCTTTAAGTAATTAAAAGTTTAAAAAAATCATTCCAAGGTATATTCTCAACCTAAAAAAAATATATGAGTCAAATTTAGTAGCTATAGACCTGTTAAGCACCAATATACACTCATTCATTTTTATTATTAGTAGAGATTCTGAGATAACTCAATATTTTACCATTAATTATACTTTAAGCCTGATTAGGTCCAAATCAGGATTTCTATGATCTAATGCCTTAATAGATCTTCTAAAAGAATTGCTCTAATTTTTAAATATTTCCATCGAACTCAAGAAAACAGCTACTGTTCTATAGACTAGATGCAGCAAAATGAATAATAAGGTCTTGAAATGATCAATTTTGTTTTGATGATTTCAAATTCAAAAAGCCGTTTCATATTCTGAAGCTACGTGCCTTTTTCTTCATTATGGCTGCGTTTGATTATCTGCACTGTAGTCTTTGTTAAGTGTGTGACGTCAATGCAATAGGATTTAATATCTTAAGAGCTAAATTTGGGCTTACTGCGTTAACATGTGAAGTCAAACACTTCCGTCTTTTCAATAAATTAGCCGACTAGCCTGTTTGATCAGATTATTGACTTTTTAAACAGTTAATATGGAGTAATAAAGCCATTTTGCGATGCGTAAGCCAATCTGAGCACTTGTTCAACTCTCTGCTATTATACCTTGTTTCCTGTGACTTAAGGAGATGAAAACCCGCTCCAAAGTCTCATAACATTTTGCATCTCCATTAATTAGCGATATGTTGAATACAGAGCAGCTGTAAAAACATACAATGAAACATTCGAAACGTCCTTATAAAGAATTATTTATATTTCACTATTGCCATTCAGCAATAAATGCTTAAGAGCGGTTTCTGTCCCACATACTTCAGCGTCTTATATACAGAGTGATTCAAAACTTATCATTCAAATTTCGTGGAGTGGTAGGGAATGCGTCAGGAAACCGATTTCACATAGGAAAGTATATCCACAAAAGTCATCTGCATGGACAAAACGGGCAAGTGAAGGGAACACAAAGAAACAGTACAGTTAAGTGCTAACAAATGTGAATTTTATTCCAGCAAGGTAAGGTATAAGTTCACAGTAGGTGCTCAAAATTGCAACCATTTACACGAATACAGAATTCACAGCGCCGTTGCATCAACCGTCAAACATTTTCAAAAACGTCTGGGATATCACGGACAATGCCTGCGGCGCCACTATTCGTGCAATAAGGTCCATTTCACTGTCGACGGGGGTCTTGTACACATGGTTTTTCATGGTCTGGTACAAAAAGAGATCCACGGGCGATAAATCAGGTGACCTGGGTGGACAAGCGATATGTCCACCTCTGCGATCCATTGAGCTACGAATGTTCGTTTCAGATAGTCGCACGCAACAGTTTTACGCTATGGTCTGGAGCTCTAGCATGATGATGCTTCATATCTAGGCGAATATGCCGCAGGCATTCTCCGTGATATGTCAGGTGTTTTTGAAAAAGTTCGGTGGTCGATGCAACGGCGCTGAGAATCCCGTCACAATTTTGAGTACCTACCGTGAAGAACCTACTAATAACAAATGCACTTTGTTGGAATAGAGGTCGCATTCGTTAGCCTTAACTTCACTGTTTCTTTGTATTCACTTCACTTGTCCATGCAGATGATGGTTGCGTACATACTTTCCTACGTGAAATCGGTTTCCTGAAATTCTCAAGAAATTTGAACGATAAGTTTTGAATCATTCTGTATATATAGATAGCAATTTAAATGAAATATAAAAATATCCGATTTCCTCATTCGTTATGCCATTTCTACAAGATATTCACAGCATTTTTGCTTTTCGTAATCCTTGGAATGTTTTTTATTACTTATTATTTTTAATTATTATTTTATTTTTTAATTATTTTTTCTGTCTTTTTATTTGATTAAAAGTTGAAAAGTTTCATAGAAGTAAGATGAAGGTATTATTTAATGATAAATATTGTGTTAATGATAATAGCAGAAATCAAAATTTAAAAAAGTTTGGAGGAGTTTCAAAACGATCATGGTTTGCGAAGTTAATTCCAATGGAGAATATATAATACTCTTCGTTTATTTTATTACATTTCTTTTCGTCACAGTGTAAAATCTTTTCTTTGAACTGAATAGACAAAATAAGAACTACATACGAACAAAATCAAACAAACAAACAAAAAAAAAATTAAAAAAAAAAGATTAGAGTGTCAAGTTGTTCTTTTCTTCAAGCTGTGCAATCTTACCCAACATTCAATTCAATCTTTTCATTTACCAACAATACAAAGATCCTCACACATGCTTTTACCAAGAACACACATTGGATAAAACCCTCCATTATTCTACGGGAAAGAAGAAAACGAAACCTCTTACAGAAGGGGGGGGGGGAGTAGGAAAATCAACTGATTCTACTTCCAGCAAAAACCATTCCACTATTCTTCTACACAATATGGTAATGAAACTCTTCAAGTGACAATTGTTTGCTCTTGTTGAGTGCGTCTTGCCCGTTATTGTTTGAGCAAACCTAACTTCATAAAAAGCAGATGGATTTTTTTTTTTAACGAGTGTAAATTCATGAAAGAATCGAGTGATCTCGCTCGAAACAGCTGCAGAATACGCATCGAAACTCTCTCTTCAAAAAGGCAAGAAACAGGATATGGGGTTCATCAAAAAGGCTCCTCTAATATTTCCAATTGGCTTGTTAATGGATTGTGAGTGGAGTGGTGGTGGAAGTTTGATGAAGTAGTCACGCCATCATCGGAGGCACACTTGGAAGAAAGAGGCGCTGTGAATGGCTTAAAGTGACGAAACGAGAAAAGCGTTCTTGTGTGAAAGACAAGGGAAAAAAATTATACTATATCATTGTTTTTTATTGTGCAGGTTTCAGGTTTTTTTAAGGCTTGAGATCTGAAAAGGATTAACTGGCATTTATCCGTAGTTCTAAAAAAAGAAAAAAAAAAAAAAAGAAAGAAATTAGGTGATATTTATTTAGCAAAACGGAACAAGATAAATGGGCAAATAGCAGGAAATATCAAAATCCATCTACTTAAAAAAATTATTTTATTGATTTTCATTTTACAAATTCAAAATGAAATTAGTTTTTTAGCTTTCATTTGGCAGTTTCCATTTTGAATAATCGTTTGTCTTCTATATTATTAATTTCAACTGAAAATATTTTATCGT
>JAPMOR010110917.1:288230-316899 GCA_026543865.1 Argiope aurantia | reverse complement strand
TTTGTCTTCTATATTATTAATTTCAACTGAAAATATTTTATCGTTTGGTCGATTTTTCATTTTGAATAATCGTTTGCCTTCTATATAAGTATTTCAACTGAAAATATTTTATAGTTTGGTCGATTTTCCATTTTGATTAATATTTCTTATCAAATAATTTAATTTAGGAAGGAATTCCGCACATAACTGTTTTGGTCAGTAAAAAGAGCGGGAAATAGATTTTGATCTCCTGCTTTTACGGTTGAAAGGATATGTGCCAGAATAATTCTCTTTACCTTTTAATTTCTAGTTTTTACAAGAACATTTTTGTATATTGAAAGGAATCGACGTCTTATTTCAATAATTTCATGCCTCCAGTTTTTAAATTAAGACTATAAGCAATAAAAAATATTTCCATCTGTAAAATGTTTTCAATGTTTTTCAATACATTAGGCCTTTTTTTTAAATTTATTTAATAGATTTTAATTGCAGTAATGCCTGCTAAAAGAATAAATTTTGCTTTGGTTTTACTTAGGTTTTACTCCATGTAAAAATATGTATGTGGTATTAGCCTGTAATAAAATTTTTTTACTTTATTTATTTTATATATGCCACCTCCCCCTCCCCTCTAAAAATCGCATATTTTATTTTTATTCTTTCTTTGAAGTAATTTTGTTTTCATTGAATGCAAATGCTTGTAAACATTTAATTACATACAGATAGGTAGACTTCACTACTTAGAATGTGGATTTTGATTTAACGCTTGTTCCTTTAAGACTATTTTCTTTTCTTTATTCCATGTTAAAATAATAATCAAATCTCCCTATTAAAACACCTTTATAAAAAACAGTACATAAAAAAAGTTGGTACGTTTGGCCTTAATCACACTTTAATAAATGCGTAGGAATCGGATATTGACAGAGCATTTGTATAAGTTTCGTTTTAAATTAAGATTATTTTTCCGAAACACTCCGTAAGTTTCTGTCTTTTTTTAAACATTCTTGGAGAAAACGTTTCTAAATTCATAAATAGGTATAAAATAAATTTCAAAATGAGTATATATATATTTTTATATTTGACAAGATGTTTAACATTTATTTCGTTAAACTGTACACCTGAATTCTATAACATAACATATAAATATCAAAAATACATAACATAAAATTCAGATATAGGACTACATGCTTTTATATAATACTAGCCGCCTTTGGCAACCAGCCGGTTCGCCAGTATTACCGCTGGCTACAATTTTCAATTAAATATTTCAAATAATTTGTCTCTAAATATCTTCTCAAACAAAACATTTTTAATCTTCAAATTTTGATAGTCATATCAAACTTATACTGTTTAGACCGTTTCGTTCAATTTACTATATATATTTTGATAATTTGTTGCAATTTCCGGTAAAACTTCAACTTTAATTTAAAGTGGAAATGCTGAAATTGCAATTAATGTAAAGATATTTTTTGAATGAAACCAAGCGTTTTATTTGATTTATCATTTTTAGTGTTATTTATTTATTATTATTATTATTGAATATGAGTATTGCAAACAGAATCGCTCGGTATTTAAGTCTTATGTGAACTACAAAATATTTTTCATCATTTATGTAATATCTCAAAGAATAATTCAACAAAATTTTCTCAGATTCAGCATAAAATTCAGTTTTTAGTTTTGCTTTCAAAAGGATTGAAATGAAATTAATAATAATATTTTGTTCCGGCCTATAAATATATTTCAAAAATTATGAAGTCTAAATTTAATGCAGAAAGGTATCATATTCTGAGAAATATTCTGGACACACTAAATCTATACTTATAATAAAGCTCCATGTGTGTGTGTGTGTGTTGGCGCACTACAGGCCAGACCATTCAACCTACAGCTACCAAATTTGGCACGTGTATACCTTGGAGGACGGGAATGTGCACCTGGGTGTTATTTTTTCGAATTTTTAATTAGAATTTTATTTATTTATGAATTAAGCGAAATTTTGGCGTGTTTCTGCTATAACTTCCGAAAATATTACCGCACAAAAATGATTTTTACATGAAGTTAAAGATCAAAAATTTATGTTTTAAATGATACCAATGTTTTAACCTTAAAATTAAATTTATATTTTTAATGAATTTTTAAATAAACATTTTAACTATATTTTTCAACAATTTTTTTCGTACAAAATAAAAATAAAATTTAAGTTGCACGAGCACGTTTTGTATTCATGGGAAAAAATTAGCTTTTTTCAAAGTGTTGCCATCACATTGATTAAAGCTCCAACTAAAAATAAATTAAATCCTTTTGGAAATGAAATCTGCAAAAATATAATTTTCGGCACGTGTCTGTAGAAAATGAAACAAATATGAAATATTATTTTTTCTAAGAAATAAATTCAAGAAAAATTATTTTATGATCTTTTACACTCTCTATATTATTAATCTAATAAATCAGTTTTATTTTAAGGCAAGTTTTGTTTAATATGAACAGAATATCCATTCAAATCAGAGCCACACAGCTAATTTGTAAACCTTTAGTAAGACACAGATATGCTAAAATGGTGTAAATGGAAAATGATTATATTTTATGTAACTTGATTCAATAAATGCTCTAATAAATAACGAATTTTTGATTTGACATAAACCTTCTGCTGTAGAAATCACGATTAACAAAATGCTCTTGAAGCACTAATATTTTTTTAATAAAAAGAGTTAATTTCCAACCAACTAAATAAATCACTCAAACTGACTGATTTATGAAAATTTGAATATCACTATTCAATAAAAAAAGGATAATTTTAGATTTTCCATCGATCGTTTCAAAGAAAATATGTCAAATCAGCGCACAGGTTTCTCAAGATAAATTAGCCTAAGATTATGAAAGTGTTGAGTTTTTCTAAATTTTTAACATTCAAAACTTCATAAATAAGTCTTAGTTGATCGTAGAAAATAGAAACATTCATTCATTTATTTAAAATTTGGTGTGTCCAGAATATTTCTCAGAATATGATACATTACTGCATTAAATTTAAAAATCATAATTTTTGAAATATATTTATAGGTCGGAACAAAATATTATTATTAATTTCATTTCAATCCTTTTGAAAGCAAAACTACAAACTGAATTTTATGCTGAATCTGAGAAAGTTTTGTTGAATTATTCTTTGAGATATTACATAAATGATGAAAAATATTTTGTAGCTCACATAAGACTTAAATACCGAACGATTCTGTTTGCAATACTCATATTCAATAATAGTAATAATAAATAAATTACAATAAAGATGATAAATAAAATAAAACGCATGGTTTTCTTAAAAAATATCTTTATATTAATTGCTATTTCATCATTTCCACTTTGAATTAAAGTTGAAGTTTTACCGGAAATGACAACAAATTAGCAAAATATATATAGTAAATTGAACGAAACGATCGAAACAACAGTATAAGTTTGGTATGACTATCAAAATTTGAAGATTAAAAATGTTTTGTTTAAGAATCTATTAAGAGACCAGTTACTTAAAATATTTAATTGAAAATTGTAATGAGCGGTAATACTGGCGAACCGGCTGGTTGCCAAAGGCGACTAGTTTTAAATAAATGAATGAATGTTTCTATTTTCCACGATCAACTAAGACTTATTTATGAAGTTTTGAATGTTAAAAATTTAGAAAAACTCAACATTTTCATAATCTTAGGTCAATTAATCTTGAGAAACCTCCGCGTTGATTGGCGTATTTTTTTTTAAACGATCGATGGAAAATCTAAAATTATCCTTTTTTTATTGAATAGTGATATTCAAATTTTCATAAATCAGTAAGTTTAAGTTATTTATTCAGTTGATTGGAAATGAACTCTTTTTATTTAAAATATTAGTGTTTCAAGAACATTTTGTTAATCGTGATTTCCACAGCAGAAGCTTTATGTAAAATCAAAAATTCGTTATTTATTAGAGCATTTATTGAATCGAGTTACATAAAATATAATCATTTTCCATTTAGACCATTTTAGCAGATTTGTGTCTAACTAAAGGTTTACAAATTAGCTGTGTGGCCCTGATTTGAATGGATATTCTGTTCATATTAAACAAAACTTGCCTTAAAATAAAACTGATTTATTGGATTAATAATATAGAGAGTGTAAAAGATCATAAAATAATTTTTCTTGAATTTATTTTTTAGAAAAAATAATATTTCATATTTGTTTCATTTCCTGCAGACACGTGCCGAAAATTATATTTTTGCAGATTTCATTTCCAAAAAGATTTAATTTATTTTTAATTGGAGCTTTAATCAATGTGATGGCAACACTTAGAAAGAAGCTATTTTTTCCCATGCATGCGAAACGTGCTCGTGCAGCTTAAATTTTATTTTTATTTTGTACGAAAAAAATTGTTGAAAAATATAGTTAAAATATTTATTTAAAAATTGATTAAAAATAGAAATTTAATTTTAAGGTTAAAACATTGGTATCATTTAAAAGATAAATTTTTTATCTGTAACTTCATGTAAAAATCTTTTTTGTGCGGTAATATTTTCGGAAGTTATACCAAAAACACGCTAAAATTTCGCTTAATTTTTAAATAAATAAAATTCTAATTAAAAATTCGAAAAAGTAACCCCCAGGTGCACATTTCCGACCTCCAAGGTATACACGTGCCAAATTTGGTAGCTGTAGGTTGAATGGTTTGGCCTGTAGAGCGCCAACACACACACATTGAGCTTTATTATAAGTATAGATTATATACTATTTTTTTTTATTTTAAAGAAAATAAATTATGCGGAACTTAGAATAAAAACGTTCTGATATAATCTTCAAGGAATTTAATTAAATTTAAATTAGGTTTGAATTCTAAACTGGTCCCAACACAACAACTCTTATTCTAAAATAAATGATTCCCAATTTAATTCAAAAGCTACAAACCTAAAAACTGTGAGCCCAAGGTTTTAAAAAAATAATCGCTTTATAAATTCTATATTTATGTTTAAAGTTAAATTGAATACAATGTATGCAATCAAATTTCTTTCAGAAAAATTTTATAGAACAGTAAAAACGAATAATATGAAAATTTCATTTAAAAATAGTTTAATTGTTTGTTACGTATTGTTTGATTTGCAAAAAATAATCATCACAATGTTCAATCGCTTCTACACAATACAGGCAATTCTTGAATACGAGTTTTTGTTTGTTTATTTTGTTTAATAACAGTGATGAGTTTGAAATCATTATTTATTTTCGATTTTTCTTGAATCAGTCTGCATTGAAAGCGATTAATAAGACTGTTTAGTCCTGCTTTCTTTTTAATCTATTTCATCAGACATTTGTTTATATTTCATCATCATCGATTAAATGGAATCAACTCACATGACTAACATAAATGTAAATGTTATCCGATAAGTAAGTGGACACTGTACAACAACGTCCTTTTATCATTTTTACTATTCATTATTACAATTCTTCATAATAATTTTATTTTAAACGCAGTTATGCTGATTTCAGTCTAATTTTTTTGAAACACAAAAATATAATAGTAATGATTTAATTCGATATTTTAATCTTGATGAGTGAATATT
The DNA here is from genome assembly GCA_026543865.1 of Argiope aurantia. Lineage (NCBI taxonomy): Eukaryota > Metazoa > Arthropoda > Arachnida > Araneae > Araneidae > Argiope > Argiope aurantia. The sequence goes on along the minus strand of JAPMOR010110917.1, from coordinate 311,357 downwards.
GCTTTAAATTAAATATCGCATTCAATACGTCCATTGACACAGCAGGGGTAAACGGGACCAGAAGTAAGATTTTTTCCCGTCGTCCTTCATATTTGATGCTATAAGAGAAATAAATGTACAATACACTCCTGAACATCCGGCTTAATGTGGCGGAAGGGCAGGCCGGATAACAAAAAAGCCAGCTTTCTATGAACACATATTTATTTGTCCGCCAGTACCAGAGGAAAAAGTTTTTATACCAAAACACGCTGTTATAATACAAATTTTCTCACTTGAGTACTAAGCCCACCATTCATCTCAAGCTACGTAGAATGTGAATGTTTTTTTTCTTACTTGTATTCCACTTCCACTAGCCTGTGCAAGACGCCCCTTTTTTTCTGCCAGATTTTTTTTCCAGTCCTCCACTGTACTTTTCCCATCTAACATATTTTTCCTGTTACACCAGTCTGTGCTGTGTATAGAGCGCAATTTCTCCTTTATAGTCAATGCGACTTTTTTTCGTTTATCACCCATGTCCAAAAATTCACTGTGGTATACTTAAAAGAAGCATTAAGATCAAATACCCCAAGAAAAATTTACGAATACTGCACATACTTTGCAGTTATAATCAGGGATAGCAGCAACAAATGAGGTCCATTACACACTGACGAAACAATGAACAACGAGCAGAACACTGCTCTTTTCCTGTCACAATTTGTATTTTGCATACGATACTTAGGGGGATCGTAGCAGACGCCCGCTTCCGATGCCTTGGTAATGTTGCCAATGCCTTCCTCATTTAATTACGATAAAAGAAAACTAGGCCGGATAGTACGGGAGCCAGATAGTCATGAACCGGATACTCGGGAATGCACTGTACTGCTATTTGGTCCTGGAGTCGTCTTTAAGACTAGAATTCGGAGCATCTGCACTCTCCCTATCACTATGCCACTGCGTATTTTACAAATTCCATTCGAAATGCTCTTGATTGTGCAGTTGCGTTGCTTTTAGAAGTTTCATTGTATGTTTTTTTCCTTTTAATTAATTTATTGTTTTAATGTGTGTAAATAATTTGACCATGTATTTTTCAGCAACAATTTTTAATGGTAAACATTGCAGCAACTGTTCTGTAGCAGCAGACATCTTGAAATTAGGAATGCCAGAAACTTCATAAATTCTTTAATGTCTGAAATTCTGGTTTCCTAAGAAAAGAAGAGAAAAATATTTAGAAATTCAAACGACATTCTTTCCTGCAGGAATTGAAATCTGTTTTCTTTGGTCTCGGATGCAATCGATATGCAATGCTTGAATAATTCTTCATTATAATCGCCAGTGAACCGTTTGGTAAACACACCCGCACAAATTATCAAAGAAAAAAAAAGGGAAAGAAAAAAAAGAAAGTGAAATGCCTCAGAAGGACAAAGCAGAAAGAAATTATGCAACTGCGTCGATGACCTTTGCAGCATTAAAGGGGGGGGGGGACGAAGAAAGGCATGTAAATGAGTTAGTTCTACCAGCAAAACAACGTCAGAGCAAATATTTGGAATAAATTTATGCTTTCCAAGTTGATGAATTAATTAAAAGGACGCGCTAATAAATGTCGCATTTTCAGCTTTGACCTCAAACGATAAATCCGAAAATGGTGAAAATAAACGGAAATGAGAAAATTGATCGATTGAGGAACTGCAGCATGTTTTTGCTGTGATAAACTGAATTTTTATATCTGTATTAGAGACAAAAAGGCTGAATAACAAACATACGCTTCGAATCTGACACATCAACTGTGCCCAATTTTATATCTGTCATTAGACTAATTTGAAAACATAGAAAGAAATTTATTTAAATGCTTTGCTTTGCATTGTAACAAGAAGGATCAACATAAATCGTCTAAGCAAACATTTATTTAATTTTATGAAAGTTATGCGCCTGTAAGTACTTTGAATATTATGAAATAAATATGAATTAAACGAGGGACATTAATTCAAGTCAAGATTAATAAGGGAGTTAATTTTTGAATATGTGCGCAGATGCAATCGTTATGAGTCATATGAACCAAGAAAAGGGAATTCTATAAAATGATTAATACGATTGACATCTTTTGCTTTACAAGTTATTAGTTCGAGAATCATAGATTGAAAAAGTGGAACAAAAAATATGTACAACATTATTCATTTGAATTAAAGGACATAACAAAGTATGCATTAAAGACCAACAACAAATATTTTAAAAGGTGTTAGAATTACTTGATAGTTATTGTGTGCTTAGGTTTTTAAAACCCATAAAAGATATTGAAAGCACATTCCTAAAAGCAGAATGCCAAATGAAAAACAAAACTATGTTACCTCGTATTTGAATTTCTACCAATCAAATATAATTAAAATCAAAAGAAACTTCAAGATTTCACAAGAAATTGTAACTTGGAATAATTCTTGAAAAATGTGACTTTTTGTATTGACGAGGAATGAATGAATGAATGTACGTGACAAATAATGTCATATAATGGCCTGAAAATCCAAGATTGTGTCCACAAGCTGTATAGAAACTGTTTCAATCAAACAAAGAATCATCCTAATCCAAACATCTGCAATGTACAACCGCAACGAACATAAATTCTGTTTGAAGTTCTTTATTGCAACTTCAAATGAACAAATTCTTTTCTATTTCATTCCTAAACCTTATTCTAAGCGACTTCTAGAGCTTAACTTAAAATGCACTCCAACGAAATTTCAAAAGCATTCAGTTTTATATTCGAGGGAAAGTACATTGACACTAATATTCAAATGAATACCTAAGTGAAGAAGCAATTATTATTTTTTTAGCAGTACATTCCTATATATTTTTTAAATGTAATGCTTCTAAAAAAATTTAGATGTTACTCTTTATGTCTACAAAGTTTATTAAGTCCTGGTGGTATTATTCTTTACTCATTCGGGAAAGAAAAAAAACGTATCGCAAATGTCTTTTGGTTGTTGAAAATTCGCGAATTTGCTTATGCAATTATTAAAAGATAGTTAATAAAGATATTTAAACCCAATTTTTGACGAAATTAAGAAATAAATGTCATGTTTTGAAGCAAATAGGATATGATCTCAACAAAAATGGACATTTCGACTAAATGCTATTTTCGTTTGAGCAATAAATTGTGTACTAATTGTTCGATTTCAAAGGAAATTGCAAAATAATTCTTCATAAGCTACTTTTAAATGCTGTTAAATACTTTTGAATTTTTTTTCAGAAATATTTCGCAGCAAAATCAATAATTTTTATTGATTTTTAGTAATGAATTTTTTGAATAAGTATTGCATGCCATATTTGTTATTTTTACCAACTAAACATCGTTTGAAATACTATGCTCTATAACAGGTTTTATTTCTATATTTAAACATCTAGAACAACAAATTTTTATTTATATATTTAAACATCTAGAATAAAAAAATTTATTTATATATTTAAGCATCTAGAATAACATATTATTTCTTATGGAAGATATTATTTCAAACGAAGTTTAGTTGGTAAAAATAACGAATACACAGAACAAATTCAAAGAATTTGTTAATGCATATTAACTAAGGGAAAATAACATTCGAGCGCCTCTCCAACCGTCATTTCAGAAAAATAAATTGCAAACTAAACAGTACAAATAAGCATTAACCTTATCGGCATTTCATTGATACATTGGAGCTGCCATTGGAAAACGGTCATTAGACCGTTCGCGATAGGTTTAGTGTTAAATACAAACATTACTAGATACCAACCAAAACAAAGAAATTTTAAAAGTCATTCTAAAATTGTGTCAAATATACAAAAAACAACTGTCGAAATATGTTTCTTATATCATATATTTGCAGTAGTGGAATATGAAAATACACAACGCTAGATTTTGTCATTATTTATTCATGAAGCTGACGAATCACTTACAAGATAACACAATAGCAAAAACATTAGATAAAATAACTAACGGATATTAGAACCTCTAATCTACAACATCGTATAGGGTTTCCACTCTAATCTGGGGGGGGGGGGGAGATTCCTATTTTCCTTCTGCATATATGCACAGAAAACGTGCAAATAATACTCGTACTAGTTATAATGGAATAATAACCCCTTTCCTAGCTTTTCTGCGTGGAAAACTGAAGTCATAAAACTCGTACCAAATTTGATATATTTTAAGTCGTTGCGTTTTTGAGTTATCGCGTTTATAAGTTTCTGAAGTACAGACCGACAGATGGTTAACCCTTCTTTGGATTTGGCTCAAACTTTTATAGGTATTTACACAAAAGATATTAAATCTATGTACCGAATCTTATCTATCTAGTGCTATTCGTTTTGTAGTGATCGTATTAACTTATCTTCGAACAGCCGAACTTCCTCGGAACAGATTTTACACAAAATTTGGTAGAAATCTGCCAAGTAGCTGAAAAAACCGTATATCAAATTTCAATCGTCTATTTCAAACAGTTTTTGAGTCAGGCAGACAAGACGGACATTTTCCAAAAATGTATTTTTCGAACTCAGGAAGGTCTAAAAAGTAGAAATTCGTCAAAATCTCGAGTTAAAATTTTTTGATGATTGTTATACTTTATCCATACTACGTACAAGAGAAATTAAAAAAACTAAGACATTTAAAATTTCCTGGCTTTTAAGGAAAATTGCAAAATTTGTTGTTTTATAGATGACTTTTCAATTCCTTGTGTTTTCCCAGCAACTTTGGTCGGAGCATAATAATTCTTTAGGATTAATTCGTCTATCATTATCATTTTTTAAAAATTTATCCTGCATTTTAGCCATGACAATGCACACTCAAAAAATATGCTAAACATTGGTGCAATGCTCGTGTGTATAAATGCAGTTACTAAAATAACAAAAACTACTCGTGTAAAATATACTTAAAAATATTTTGAATAATTTATTATAATTAGTGAATAATTTATTAAATCAATCTAATATTATTAAGAAGGTAATTTTTTTAAAAAATTAAGTGATGTAAAAATGGATTTTGTGTAATATATTTCGAAATTAATGAAGAAAAATTTTAAGGGCCAACTCATATTTGACTTAAAATTCAATTAAAATTTTGGAAACCTTTTCTTAGCAGTTACCTAAGAAGTAACTACTAGCCGAATTCACTACCTTTAATGCCTGTGATCTGCCCCATAGAACAAGTTGCACGATATTATTTGCCAAATTTAAATTGCCATACTCATAAAAAAACACTTACATCACATGCAATTTATAATATCATAATCATAAAAAAATTTAAGTTGCATACTTTCTCTTTGACTCTTTCTTTATATTTATGACATTCTACATATAAAATATGAATAATGTGGCCAATGCTTCTTTATCTTTTACACTTTCGTTAATTGACAGAAAGTTCATTCGAAACTTACATAAAATCAGCTCTAATCAGAGGGAGCATATATATATATCTTGACCAATGCATTTAAATAACGTGACAACTTAAAAAAAATAATAATATATTGCTACAGCAACCAAAGAGCTTGTCTTTGAATATCTTTTGTTATCTCTAAATTCATCTTCGTTATATGCGTATATAAAAAATCGCATCTGATTTTTTTTTCAGAAATTCTTTTATCTTATCATTTTTAGATTTGATCAAAGCAAACAAGTGCTGAAATATTGCCAACGATTGCATCATTTACATCCACAAAGTTTTGTGATTGAAAAAAAAAGAATCTATAGTATACTAAAATTTGGCAAAAATTCTTCTGAATCTTTCTTTAAAAGAATAATCGTTCTTTTTTATTACTTATAGAACCAACCACATTATAGTAAAGCTGAGCATTGTATCGACTGAGATATTGTAAGTTGAATGTATATTTTTTCAAAGGGATAAGATTTTAAAAAGATTAATAAATATTTATGGCATTTTTGAAATAAATATGAAAATATTTTACCTTTGAAATAAATTATACCCTATGTTTCCCTAAAATACTTTAAAACTTCCATTATTTCAAATGCAATTTAGAAAGGCTTAGTTTCTTCCACTGTCTAAAGCAAATTCAGAAAAGCTTTTGTATATATCATAACAGGTACTTTTCATAGGCGTATCGACACTAAACAAGTTGGTATAGGTCCCCCCCCCATCAGCATAATTATTGATATCCAAACTGTAAGAGATCACATATGAAACACAGACAAGCCAAATGAATTAAATTTATTTTTCGAATATTTTTTTTTATCTTAGTATCAAAATACTAGATATACTTTTACCTTGTTATATTCATAGTAGAGTTTACCAAAAATAAGGATTAAAACAACTAAAAAAAAATTTTTTTATTGGCATTAAAAAAAATTATTTCAGAAGCTAGTTTGTTTAAATCCACATTATTATATAAATTTACAAATGCCCATCTAGCATGCACTCCATTCTAATTTGAGTTTCTAATATATGTATGTTGATATGTACTAGGTAAATATGGTAAACTTTCTAATATTATCTCACTGTAATAAGTGAAAGAAATTAGTCACAATCCAGGAATCACAGTAAATTAGCTGAAAATGTGCTAGATAAAATATGGTAGGCTAACATCCCACCATTCAAATATGTATATAAAGTGGATCCAGAATTTAATGTCATTAATATTAGAAAATCTATTGCAGGTAAATCATGTAGATCAGTCTTGATTATATCCAACAGGTAGAATGTGACAAGAGTAAAGATATTATGGAACTGTTGAAATTCACTTCTTTTAAATATGATTACAAAATTTTATAATGAAATCCACATGAATATTCAAATAAAGCTTGAGAAGATATAATCTCTGCTACAGATATTAAACATAATAATCATTATGAATATGATAAAAAAAAGTATATGATAATAAAGTTACACATAAATAAAAAAAATAATTTATAAAATGAATTTGATGTTATTATTTTTTTTACTAGCCAACTTAATTTTTACAAATCACACCAAAATTTTAATCATAATAACATTATTTCCAAAGCAATAATCTATTAGATAAAAACTACATCTGAAATAATGTATTTTACAATAATTATTTGAATTTATATTTTAAAGGAATTTTTAAATGTATTATCTTATCACTTTTCTGTACTTTCTATTTTATGGAGGTTAATTGATTTGGCAAATGGTGCATATATTGGATTAATAATGAATCAATTCTTTGATTCATTTTCAGCAGTCTTAAATTCAATTTTTTTAATATAAGCTATTTCATCTATAATCTTTTAAAAATAAGCTATTTCTTTTACTAAAATTGGCTTTATTAAATAAATCAAGAAAAATAAGTCACAGCAAAATACATTAGATATTTTTTTAACTTTACTTTTTTCTTTCTGAAAATTTATGATTAATTATTTTACTGTTTCCATCTTATTAATTTTTTTTATTCTTCAGATTCAATTCCTCACAATGCCATTTATAATTATGAAAAATCTGTTCAATTTACCTGTGGAGCAGCTACATTTCTTAATGAATTGAATTAATATTAATCTACGACATCTAAAATTATTAACTGACTAATAACAATTTAAGAAATTTTAATGTTTTTGATAACTGTTCAAAATGCTTATGAAATTGTCTTAAAATATGTTGCATTGTCTTAAAATATGTTACATTACCTACTAAGAGAAATATATTCATTTAACTAAGATTCAAATTTATTAATTCCATCTGAAAAAGAATTTTTTTTCATAGCTTTTATTTGATTATCATCAAAGGAAGCAAGGGGTAAAAAGCTATGACTATTCTTGATATGTTCATGATATAGCCTAATTACTACTTCTATCTTATATGGTTTATTTAATGATTGATTAGTAACTTTTAACAAAGATCAGAGTTATGGAAAATCTACACAGAAAAATATCTTTAGAGCAAAGCAAGTTTTGATTCCCATTATTTTCAAATCTTTAAAAGATATTTAGTTAGAATATCTAGTTTTACATTTCCCTCATTAAAAACAGACTTATTAATAAAGATTTCATAATACAATAAGAGATGTATTATTATCTAAAAAGAATTAAAAATCTAAAAATTAATACTTATAACAGTGAAAGTAATAGGCAGCTAATACAGTATATCTACCAGCCAATAAGCAAAATTAAAGCTAACTGGTACAGCATTCCTAAAATAAGATTTTTTTAAAAATTTCATACATTTGATGTTTCTTGAATAACTAGGAACCTTATATTAATAGACTGAATTTCTTTTATTCATCAGCAAAGCAGAAGAAACTACCTATTAAAAAGTATCATTTAAAAGAAGACAAATACTTCCTAACTATAAACTTTATTGATACACAATTTACATCAACAAATTTCAGCAAAAAATAATGTATAGTGGTACATTCAATTAAGTGAAATAAGAATTATTCACACAAAAATTTAAAAAAAAAAATACAGTGAAATTTAAAAATATTTTTGGTTTACATGTGATAAGATCCACTGGAAGATAAAACTGTTAACTTCAAAAAGAGAAAGAACTATTTGTATTTTTTTAAAAAAAATCCCTTTGTTGCAATAATTGAGCAGTTTTATAACACCCGATACTTTTGGTGTTAAAAATAAAGGAACTTAAATTGATGACTACATCAAAATCTGACTAACTCTGCATGTATCCCATTCTTAAGTTTGAAAAATGTTTGGACAAATGGATACATAAAATATTTTCTTAACATATTCATGGATAATTTTTTTTATATGTGAAAAGATTATAGCCTATTGATAGAAATTAAATATAAGCTTATAACTAACAAACTTTTCAAAAAAATTGAAATAAGACTTCTTTAAATGGTACAAGCTAAGATCTCCCTTCCCCCTCTACTCTCACAAAATGCAATTTATACTTTTCAGATTCTTTGCAAGATAATCCTAAACCTTGTCCAAAAACTATTTATTCCAATAGAATACATGCAAGTTACTTCTATCACCTTTCTTAGCAAATGGTCATGATATGAATGACAAAACAAAGTATTAAACACACTTTAAAAACTTACTTTAAAAACCTTTCTTTACTTTTAAATATATCCGAGAAAAGGTAAAGTTTTCATATTTAAAAACATTTAGCACAGCATAAGACAAATCTAACTCTTATGTCATGTAACCTGACATCCAGTAAACTTGAAAGAAATAAATCTTTACTACAATACACAGAAAATTATTTCTGTAAATCAATTTACAAGAGACCATAGGAAAAATCCTTTAATTCTGGAAGAACTTCGGAATAACAATAATAAACCAATTCTGGAATAACAATAGTAAACCAAGGACCATTCAATTGTGGTTACAAATCCAAATCAGATAATGAAAAAATATATTACACAAAAAACTACAGAATCTTGCTTCCCCCCCCCCATATTCTACCACTTTCAAAATATATATGATCCAGAAAACATTTTGGTTTAACATACGAGATTAAAATTTAGTAAAAGAATTTCATTTGTGCTTTCTTTCTTTTCTTTTTCCCACAACTTTTGAGTTCAAAAATTTTTTCAAACTGAAAAGGTTTGGAAATTTAAGAAACCCTTGTTTAAACTATAAATTCTCAGTCCTTTTCATGTTATTTTTAATTTAATTTCATTACCATTAAGGACAGGTGTGGGCCATAGGATTTCAGATTTGAAACCAGATTCCACCATTTAAGAGGGATCTGGTGCAATGTTGATGACAAATGTTTTTCAGCTTATATGATATAGAAATTTGGAAAGAGAAGGATATGCATCCTCTTCATCTGATTCAAAATAAACATTTTGCTAAACATTGATGTAGCTAAACTAAATCATCATGGCACCAAGAAAAACACATTTAATTTAAAGCTAACTAAAATATATATGAATAGTATTATAACATCTCCCCAAATCTGTATTTAGATTGACAATTTTGATAAAATTGATTTAGAAAATGAGAACATACTGATGTTTACTCCATAAATTTCAAACACAATTAATGTAGTTTACTATAGTTATAATATAAGAAATATGTAATATTTTATTATTACAAAAAGAATATTTTTTGGAATAATACTCTTAATTTTCTAATGAAGCATCCCACTTCTAAATTCATTTGATACAATTAAGTCTTTTCATCTTGAAATGATGCTTATCAAATACACCACCCCAATTTAATTATGGGATCTACAAAGCAACTAACACAAAAATAAGACACAACACACAGTTAACTGTTAAAATGCACAAGTTATATTCTCATAAAAGGCATAGATGTAATTTAAATGCAAAACTTACTGTTTAATAGAAAGTAATTCTCAATGAAGGCACTATTTTACCTTCTGAACAATATTAATGAAGAAATTAATTCTAAAATGCATTCATAGATACATTATGTTAAAATTGAATTCCTTACTTTTCATGATAGTTCCTTTGTAAATATATTTATGAACAAAAGCGTAATGAATGATATATCATTATCTTTGTCACTTGCAAAACAATTAAGTCAAATTCTGTGTTTTACTTGCATTTTAATATTCAAGAAAGTTTTCTTTTCTCTTCTTAATTTATATGAATAGATAATGATCGCCATTACAGTCATTATTCATTCATCTAAATTTCATTATATGCTTTACTATGATATACGAGCATCAAAACAATTTAAAACGAATATATTATGCATATAACTAAAAATGTTCTGTTAAAGAAGGAAGTGTTAAGAATATCAGATTAAAATTACAACAGATATGAAGTTTACTTTAAATTGAGTTATTCTAGAATCAAATTTTCCTCCTTGTACAAAATAATTTCTTAACTTTCAGTTTCATAAGGATTTTATTAAAATTATTCACTTTTAATGAACTGCATCTAAAACTGTATAAAAAGGATTAATGAAACAATATTTCAGATAAATGTAGCACCAATATTTATTTTTTAAGACACATAGAGTGTTTATTGTAATTATGCATAAATATTACTTACACTTGACGAATATTGATTTCTTATAAAGAATAAGCTATATTTCTTCATACAGAATGAGCATTTCACACAAAAAATGTTATCACAATTAATGAACACATTCAGTTAAAAATTGAAGCCAACCAACATCCAATCTATTCTATATCTTTCGATTCAGTCAGCTCAAAGTCTACTGCAAGATACATATACTAAAATAAATAAAAGACTGAAAAAAATTAGGAACAACTTCAAAGAGATCAATTTTTGAAAAATTCACTACTGATATAAAAATAATAAATATTTGGTTAAGTCTTCTAGAAATTACATCAATGTGAAATTTTATTACACATGATTGTCAAACTTAAAAAAAATTAATGTATACTTAAGTACACACTTTAAAGCTGATATTACAGAAAACATTCTAAATACTACAAATACGTTGATATCAAAATAGTTACTCAAGACATTTCATTACACACCAGACTAATCAATGAATCAAAACTAAAATGGAATTTATGTCGAATGTTACATAATACACTTATTGTATATAGGAAATACAAAAATATATTCTGCACAGAATTGTCGGATGTATTATAAAAGTAAATATCCAAAATTTTCAACAATGCACTGAATTGTATTCAAGATAACACTATAGTTTAAAAAAATGGGGTATAAATTAACCCTCAGGCACATTAATATTGCTTACATAGTTATTAACATATGAAAAATTCAAACTCTTGATGAAACACAGGTGCTACTTTGAGGGATGAAATTCAAGCCAAATCATTACATATATAATTTTTAAATATCCAAAAATTATTGCTGTACTGCTAAATTGTCAAACCTTAAAGCAGCAACTGTGCTATAAAATATTAAGTCGCTTATATAAAAATATACACTTGGCAGTATAGATTTCCTGATTGTTAAAAATGGAATGCTTTTGCCTTAATACTTGGCTCTTGAAATGTTTTAGAAGAGATAAATATCAAACGTCTGAGAATGGCATTAGGCAAATAAAATAAAAAATAAAAGATAAACATGGTCATTTAAATCAGTCACATAAGCACATAAATCAAACCAAAAGCAAAAAAAACAAAAAAAAAAAACGAGTATACATTAAAATGATGCACATTTTGGCAATGCAACAGGGATCACCCCTTTCCCGGACATAAACAGCCATATAGCCACGTTAGGCTTAGTGAGACAATGTAAATAAATCAACTCATGTCAATACCTTTTCGATCCAATTTACGAGCAAAGTCGGCTATAAGATCTCTATAATTAAGGCTGTCGATATTCTTGTAAAGAAGGTACAATACAAACCAATCGCTGTGGGAACACTTACGAACGACTATGTCCAGATAATCCGGTCGAGTAAGTCGTGCGCGGGATTTCAGCAGTAGGAAGCGGGATTGTGGCCAAAAGAACACAACGATGTGGAAAGCCACGATCAAAGCCGACAGAACAGCTAAAATAATGAACCAAAACCATAGGAAGATGTAGATCTTTTCATTGATGATATTGATGGGGAGAATGCACATAGCATCATGACGCTGGACATCTCCAGATGAACCATACCTGTGGAAAGTACATTTTGTGAGCCGTGGGAAAACTTTGATCATGGGGTCATAGCGTACAGCCCAGTCCCAGCCGGTGAAGCCGATGACCTTGGTACCATAAGATGAAAATTCTCCTCCAAGGAAAGCATCAATTAGATACATCTGACCAACAACATTAATGAAATTAGCCGATTCACAAATGAAGTACCAAAGGGCATAGAATTTGTGGTTACCCATATTTTCGTAAAGGTAGTCGACCAGGATTTTTCGATTTTCATCTTTTTTTTCTTGGCTCATGATAGGATTGTTGAGACCTAGAATGATGTGACGCATTTTTCCACCTTCCATCATTTTCCAAAAATATCGGGGTATATAGAAAAGCATAGCTTGCAAGAAAAGCACGAAACATACCCATTGATAGTAAGCGTGATACTTCCGATTTTCTCCGGGAGTGTACTTGTCAACACCAGGGTACGGGACTTCCTCTCCTACTTTTTTATGCCAAGCACTATCGACGCTGAAAGTGGAGTGGATCCAGCAAAAGTTATCTAAAAGTTTACTCGGTATATCGTCTCTCGATATACAATCAATGGGGTCTCCGATATACTGGCGTGACGTCACGAGGATGCTAAAAGCAAGCAGTACGATGACAGTAGCTCGATAGTGAAGCCTGAATACATGGCTCTCAATAACAACAGTATTGAGTTTAAGTAAACTTTTCAGCGATCCAAAAATCTTATCCATTATTTCAGTAGTTTCGTTATAAGGCAATTCATCAGAGCAAACCAAGGCAGCGTCGAAAATGCGAAATTTTCGTTTACTTCTTTCTTCCTATTTTCCCCCCTTTTCGGAAGAAGTTTACTGTACTCAAATGGCGCCAAACACCATCGCCAAGTTGTAACTACGAAATGCGACTGAACCACTCAGACAAGATAATTTTCCACAAATTTCTCCACAACCTGCGCATTTCGTTGGAAACGATTTATGACGACAAAAACAAAACCAAATAATTACTTTCTTTACTTTTATTCTTTACTTTTTGGAATCGAATAAATCTTAAAAGAAGCAATTGTTTTTTTAAAAAGGAATTTCTCGAATAAAGATCGATAGCTATTACTTCGAATGTTAGTGATTTAAGATCAAAAACTATGGCATTACATTTTTTTATTGAATATTGCGAATTATCCTGAAAACCTTTATAGGAGAAATCTTTCAATTTCTACTTTCATAAATTTTTATACATTTTTTTTAATTCCTTATGAGTAATTGAAATGAAAGAATAATTCCCTTATTCAAAATAGTCATTTATCTTTAAGACATAATATTTTTTAAATTATTAAGTCATAATATATTTATATAATTATTCATTAAGTCATAATGCATTTATAAATTAAATATTTTAAATAATAACATTTATAAATTAAGTAATTAAAATCTTAATATTTTAGGTATTTAAATATATTTATTGATAAAAAAAAAGCAACCGTCTTTATGCAATTGAAATTAAACGAATATGAATCCCTATATTTCGATGTTTGTTCTACAACAGAGTTATAAACCTTTTTTTTGTTTTAAGTTTTTTTCTTTTCTATTCTCACTCATTATTTTTTGGATTGTATAAATTATTGTTAAGTTTTCGTATCATTTACTTCTTTTTTCTTTTTTTTTTTGCTAACATTGCTGCGGATTCCAGTTATTTATTCATGCTCTATATTCATCACTAATACGCGGTAAGAAAATGCTCATTTAGCATATTCAAAAGTCGTTTTCTCGCCAAGTGAGGCAACCCACTTGGGGGCTGCGAAATGCCTTTCTTTTATTGGCGTTGAGCTGTCCCTTCACAACCAATGATCGGGTCGTTGCTTTGAAAGCTGAGTTCAGACGGAGGTTGGGGGGATATTGGGGGATCGCAGACATCTCTTCCCTCCGCCAAAATACCCTCTGTCCCTCTTCTGGCTTTGTTATCTTTTATTTTTAATACCAGAGATGCCCATTTTAGCTTTGAACTTTAGCAGAATTTTTTCTCTCTCTAAAATATTTGTCATGCGGGTGGAATTTTTTTGTCGGAATTTTTTATACCTTAATGGGGGGGGACAAGAATAAAAGGGGAAAAAAAGATTTGGGAAATTCCTTCAAATTGAAAAAAAAAAGGATTTTTTTTTAGATTGTTTTTATGGGATCATTTCGACAGCATAACAATGTTTATTTTAACTTCTTCGCACGCTCTGTTTCGTATTAAGGACTCAGCTGTAGCAATCTGAAAAAATCTTGAGTAGAATTACACATTGAGATTAAAAATAAATAAATAACAAACACTGCACTAAAAACTAAATTTAATCATAAAATCGTTTGCTTAATAATTTCTTCCTTATGTTTATAAATCACCTTTTTTTCATTAGATTTTTGTAAAAACTATAAATAAATCCGAATGAAATACGTAAAAATGGTTGAACTCAATAAATTTGGAATTAATATTAGTGATTGAAATAAACCATATTTAACCAATTTTTAATCTTTCGTTTTCATTCTTTTTATTTATTTTTTACTTTTTTTTAATTAAAAGATATTTGCGTTGTACTTTTTTTTTAATTTACTTTATTAAATTTATTTATGTTTAATTCCAAACCACTGTTTCTGCAAATTTTTTTAGAACGATCGGTAATTTCCAAAAGTATTTTAATTCGGTAATTTTTAAAATTATTTTTGTGCTAAATTTTTTAATCAAGAGATATTTTTCTAAAACTAAATTTGCGAACAAAGTTTCTTCATTTTATTATGAATATGGAAATCCTTTTAAAGCGATTCTAAATTTGAACAGCATTTTAGAAGAAAACAATAAAAGAAGTGAACGGAAGATAAAAAATTGATAATCTTCGTTTCTTGTGAAAGATAAGCAAATTAATTTTCAATAGACCTAAATAAAATATTTTTTAATATCCTCCCTACATATAATAAATTCACGAGGCGTTAAATATATCGCCATTATAATTTCTTAATTTAGATACTTAACAATTAATATGCGATGAGAAATATTTTATACTATTGAAGATCCGTCATGTATATGTAGCTGGTAAATCTTTCGTCAGGTTCAAACATCCTCTCGTTAATGTGGGGGGAACTTTAGAGAAAAGGGTGCAAATTTAGATTTACGGTATCTGAGCTTGAATCTCACAACGTTAGATAATTCAATATTACTCCTGCATTTTACAAACATTGTTTTAGATTTAAAGAGTTTCAAAATCATGCTAGAAAATGGTAATATTAATCCTTTCCATTTGGATGTCTCTTCTCAGACACCATTTAAGACAGTGCATTGTTTTGACGTTTTATTTATTTCTTTTTTAATTTTGATTGTTAAAAATACCTACAGAGTGATAAGAAGATGCAGATTCATTTTTCTGTGAAATTCAACTATATATTTATTTTCATAGTGATAAACAAAGCCTTGTATCAAATGAATAATATGCATCGAATTATTTTCCCGGGAGCAAAGGGTTCATTTCCTCTCCAGATTTATGATTCTTCTCCGTTTTGATAGATGAGCTTAGTTCAAGTACCATAAGTGCTAGTCTAGATGCAATTTCTTTTCATTTTATACCTTTTCTCCTCTTTCCCCTAAAAAATAGCCGGCGGGAATAATTTATTTCAAAATTCAACGAGCGTCTAAAAATAATATTTAAAAAAATTACTATTGTGATAAACGAAGCAGTGATTGTATTTCTGTAAGTTTTTCGTAATCTAGCTCGAATCGCGGATATGCTTATTTTACAATTATTTAAAGTTATTATAGTACTATTAATTTAAAACCTGTGATAAACTTCTTAGACATTTGTTTACCTATCTCTGATCTAGTTATTTTCAGCGTCATATTGTTGGATTATGCATAACGAAAGCGGAGGTTCAATAATTAGAAAAGACCTTGATCCAGTTTAATTTGAATTCGTCTCAACTGTGAATTGTAATTACACTGGAGCTGTAATTTTATTTTTTCGATCATGTGAATTTATTTGGCATTAAGGTATGTGAATACGTTCAGAATGAACTTTTTGGCAAACACTATTAAACTGAAATATTTTTGAATAAATTAGATAGAAAAACGGCATTGAAACCAAAACATACTAGTTAAATGTTAAATTTAAAAAAACAATGTTTCCTTTTTCGCTAAAAAGAGGTATAAAGCAAAACTAGTTTAAAAGTTCATCAAACGATTTACTCAAATTCTTGGAGATTGCTTCATAAATATATTTCTTAATTCTTAGACTATAAAAGAATTTTTCCTTCGATCCCATTTTTAAGCAGTGGGATTCGATTGACAAATAAAAGAAAGTTTTCCAATTATGAAGCATTAAAACAACTTTAGGATATTTTTTAATGAACAATTCTCTAATACAAAAATCTCAGAACATATTGAGATATTACTACACTAAATTTTAGCAAAAAATATGCATCGGACTTCAATTTGACTTTAATTTAATCGGACTTGAATTTTTTCGCAAATTTTTTTTCCTCCAATATTAAGAATTTGAGAAAGTTGCATCTACAGATGTAAAATAGTTTTAAAAGATGTATTGTGCAAATATAAAAATCAATGTGATTTCTCTAAGAACAAGCTTAGAAGTAAAATTCAAATGATTTCTCTAAGAACAAGCTTAGAAATAAAATTCAAATGATTTCTCTAAGAACAAGCTTAGAAATAAAATTCAAATGATTTTATGAAGAAGATAGCTCAGAAATATAGAATATTGAATAATAATTTAAAAAAAAATATTTGATATTTTGTCAAAAAAAATTGACATGTGTAGGGTAATTTATCCGTTAATAGACTAAATGAATTACTTATTATTTATTTTACTACAGGACTACATTATGTCAAGCATTCATCCCACTGTGGGGGGGGGGGAGGCAGCTCGCATTTGAAGATGAGAAGCTTCCGATATGGTAGTTGGTTCTCGCCACGCCTGTGGGTGCACGAAAAGGTGTGGGTCTGGCTCCTCCCTTCGTTGATGGGACGTACTTCCTTAGGGAAAGGTTGTGCCGTTACCGGTGATGACTGTTAAGATTCAACCACAGTTCCCGCCAGTGTTGCTGTTGCGGTGGTCTGGTCATTCAAGTGTTTCCGTGCCCTTCCGACGGTTCGGAGTAGTCAGTTTGTGATTATGTCAAACATTCAATAGTTTTTTTAAAAAAATAATGTTATTTTCAGCAGGATGGAGAACTTCTTCAATTATCCCTGTACGAATGTCTATCTTGTTGGAATTCTGTTTAACAGATGATTAAAAAAAAGTATCATTGAACTAAAACCCTATTCACCGGATCCTTTTGCGAGAATACTTGAAATTAAATATTTAATTTTTTTAATCAGCTAATGATGAATAGACAGCAATCATTGATAATACTCCAAAATATATGATTAACATCATCTTCATTTCCTTTAATCAATTTGTCTGCAGCCAGTGGCGCACCAAAATAAATGGCGGTTGGAGTACAATTCATTCAACCGTCTGTTGATATAGGGTACAAGCTAAACTGTCCTCCGAATCATGATATCGCTGTATAACCTGTAAAAAGTGACATAAAGAGACTAATATTTTTTCTCCATGGCACCTGAGGCAACTATATTCCCTCCCCCCTCCCAGGTTTGCTAGGCAAATAA
Organism: Argiope aurantia; assembly: GCA_026543865.1. Taxonomy (NCBI): domain Eukaryota; kingdom Metazoa; phylum Arthropoda; class Arachnida; order Araneae; family Araneidae; genus Argiope; species Argiope aurantia. Next base: position 293,280 of record JAPMOR010110917.1, on the reverse strand, counting down.
TAACGATCAACAATTCGACCGTTTAATGACAACATTCTAAAATTATTTTTATTAATTTTGGTTACAAACTTTGTTATATATCGTAAATTATATCTAGAACTTCCCAAGCCGTGGTCTGATAAAAAAAAATCTTGCTATATATGTATGTAACATTGTTTTGCAGATACAAAGCCTAAAAGACGACAAATCTGGAATTCAATTTATTTTTCCATGAAAGGGCATGATTTGCACGCGGGGATCAAAGACGCAGGAGTGAAAAAGAAAATGAAAGCGAAATTTTTCCTTTAGTGCTTTTAAAGAGATTCTTATACGGATTTCTTTGACGCGTGTTTATTCAGGAAAGAGAATCTTAGGTATCTTTATAAAGAATGGCGTGGACGTTAGGGATTTTTTTTATCTCTTCGATCGGAGCTTAAGAATTATAACAGTCAATAGTTTTTTAGAGCATGTTAGAAATAATTAAATAAAAAAAATGAGATTTGGATGCGAGAATAAAAGACAATTTTCGAATAAATTAATACGGACTAATTTAAGATTAAAAATATAGGAAATTAATTAGATTTTAAATTAGATTAAGAGATATCATTGCCTATATCTGAACACAATTTAGAAAATGATATTCAAGCTTAAAATCTTCATTGAGATATTCATTATTATTTTTTTTTATAAAATTATATATAATACAATAACCGATCAATTTTTTTTCTTTGCAAAATTTCCTCTTTGGCCCAAAATATTTCTCTCGGAAAGAATGTGTGTTTGTCTTCACTGAAAATTCGATGTGCCGACGACCTAATGGTCACTACGGGTTCGATTTTTAAAAAGTAGTTTACAATGTTTGAAAATATCGGACCAAATAAAAACTATTATAGTTGTGTTTACATTTTTCTGGGATTCCCTATAAGTTGACTTTAAAGTTTTGCCTAGATTTTTCTTGAAACAATGCTAATCAAAAGAGAGTAAAAATGCTAAAAAATCACCAAAAATGGTAATTTTATTTAAATTAATTTTTAAATATCCGTGCTGCCACCTTTTTTTAGAAAACTTTTTATAGAATAACAAATCTTTTTGCATGTTTGAACTGTAGAGCACATTTTAAGGTAATAAAGAGTAAGAAAACTGATTCTATCTGAAACCTAATCTTGTTTCAAAGAAAAGAAATCTGCATTTGTGGTTTTCAAATGTGCAAAGTCACATCAGTTTATGTACTCGTGCACTAGCAATAAGATTTTCAGTTGCGATCTCTGATTTTAGTGTAATACGTGAAAAAATTTATTTTTCATGTCCCCCTATCATATATAGCATGCTATAAGAAAATTGCTGGTTTTCTTCCCAAATGATTGACGGATTTTCTGAACTTGTTATCATTATATTTTAGTATTAGATGCTGTTATGGAGAATTTTATGTTTTTCCACACATTCTGAATTTTAATTTTTTTACTCAGTTTGTGGGAAAAGGGATTTTGTAGCTCGCATTCGAAGGATTTCTGCGGCTGTCCTTATACCGCAAATACTACACCTGCCATCAAAGTGCAAAAATGCTTGAAATTGCATCATTCATGCCGACGGTCCAGAGAGCAGGACAAAGGCACTCCCGGGCTTTTGTGCCAGTGGCTCCTCGTGACCCGCCAGACGACATGAGGGAGGATCGGGGGAGTGTCCAAGGTCACAGGAGCTTTGTCCTCGCCCGCGTGCACGGGGAAAGCTACTTCCTGTGACACAACTAAACTTTTTTTTCCCCTTCTACTTTTTTTCCTTTTCTTTTTATAACATGCTGCTGCTTGCTGTAAAAGGTGTGGAAAGTTACTCCTTTCTTCAGGGTATTTTGTCGATCATAGCAGCTGCTGCTGTGTTACGTGCTGCATGGATCATACCAAAGGTTGTTTCGCATTGTGGAACAAAGAAATTTATAGCGTCTTGAGAAAAAAAAACTTCTTCGTATTTTGCTTACACGGCTGGCACACAACGGAACATATATTTTTTTCTCTGAAAGAATTTGTCAAGTTTTCCGAAATAAATTCACTTAAACAGTTGCTTTCTATCACTCATAAGGGCGTTTCTTCCTGATTGTGGAGGACAATTGAATCAACATTTTGAAAAAGAGAATGATACTTCCTCCCCCACCCCCTGAAAGCATTAATCTCATTTTTCAAAATAAATACATTAGAAATGTTATTGCTATTGTTACTTATTTGGGCATTTTCTCTTGACTGATAAGAGCTATTGATTAGTTTAGTTATATTAACATCCTGTTACTGCATATGGAATCAGGAGAATCATTGAGGCTCCGTGTTGATGCAGGTTGTCTAAATCAGTATTTGGAATGTAAAAAAAATAAATAAATAAATAAATAAAAAATCCCTAAAAATGCTTAAAAAATTATAAATATTCTAATTTTAATACGAAAACGCTAATGATCGAAATCACAACCAAGATTGCTTATGATAGTTTAAAATATCTTTATAACGGTTACATTTTATTGGGACTAGTATTAAGCAAAACTGAAATAATTTATTTTTTTCTTTCTATAAATTAATTATTTATCTTTAATGTGATAAAAAAATTAATAAAATACTTCTTGTATCTTATTCTAATATCAATTGTCTTTCATATATGCAGTTATTTTTTTTTAAAAAAAGATAATAGATAGCTCAAATTCGCCGAAGCTCATATTCCTCACTAGATGGCAGTCTACGACGTTTCCTAACGGACAGCTTTAGGATAAGTTCTTGCGCTAACTGGGATCGAATGCTTCTCAGAAAATGAATGCTCGATTAGTACAGTTACAGTTAAGCTACGCTATGCTATTAATTATTAAATGGCATTCATTGCTGACTAGGCAGCAACCGAATGCTGTTGAGTTGAGAGAATTCTGATTAAAAAAATATTATTAGTTTAATTGTATTATAAATGAATTAGTAAAAGATAAAAATTCTGTGATTTATAAAATATAAGTAAAATATCAACATTTTGTCAAATATAGCTGATGTAGTTCCTATTTGTTTCATTACATTCATTCTTTTATTATGCTGTTTATAAGTATCATGCTTCTGATTAAGTTATCAGGGCCAGTTTATGATATTGTTGACATAGTCAATAGAAACCTAAACATCAGAGGAAAATTTCGATATGCTATTTGCAATATTTTTAAACTAGATTAATTTTATTTTTTCATTTACTTACAACACGAGATGATTGAAATTAAAATTAAGTATACTTTAAATGATATTCTGATATTCCAAATTAAGTATCTTTTAAAAGTTTTGTATTACATTGTCTAAAAAAATGTCTTGTTGTATAATTTAATAAAGGCCCGATTTTTAACTTATTTATTAAGTTAAAGAATGTGTAACTACATTAGTTGTTTTATTGATAGTGAGACCTCATAATAACCTCACTATTACTAAATCCTCAACTGGAGGACATGAGCAGTAATGTTTGCCATGTGAATGTGACGTCTTATGAAGGGATTTTAATACTCTCGTCATTTAACATTAGTTGTAACTACATTAGTTGTTTTATTAAAAGTGAGACCTCATAATAACCTCAATATGACTAAATCCTCAACTGGAGGACATGAGCCGTAATGTTTGCCAAGTGAATGTGACGTCTTATGAATGGATTTTAATACTCTCGTCATTTAACATCTGTAGTAGAATTTAACACGTGACTGTGACGCCACAGGAATTTATTTTAATTTATATATCAAAATTTTTAAAATTTCACCTTGAAAGCAAATTTCTAGAGATATGTGATTTTTTTTTAATGTGAACAACTCTTTAATGGCACTCAAGAAAGGCATTCATTGCAAAAATGTAAGATATATATATATATATATATAAAGTACATGAAATAAAAATAAGTTTTCATTCTTAAAAATAAGAGTTTCATGAAATAAGACATCTGTAAAAAATATTTAAAATTAAGTTTGAATCAAATATACCATTTATTTACTTTGTAACTCAGATTATTGATTTATTGATTAGTATAGTTTAGTATTTCTCTTACAGCTCATTTAAAATGCTTTGTTTTTTAAGTTGAACACTTTCATATCGTTAATACCGTAATTTTTTTTTATATATTCTCGATATATTTAATATTTTCAGGAATATTTCTAAATTTTCTTTTAGGAATTTTCATCAAATCATAAATAATCTTAATATTTTTAATCTGAAAAAATTCTTATTTAAAAATTTTTTCTTAGTTTTAGGTTAATTTAGATATATTAAAATACAATAAGTTTATTAATTCCATTGCGAATTGTAAAAACCAAAACTTAATATTAAATTCTAACACCGAAAATACGTCATCAGAAAAATAAAAACGAATAAACTCATTCGAAATTCATAATCCAGTTTAATTCAGATTCTAGAAGTGTTTGCGATTTTAATATGCATATATTACTTACGAAAAATATAAACAAGTTAACCCAGCTGTCAAGAAATGCCTTTGGACGTCATAGACATGCGCACACATAATTCCTTTGTAATCAGGTTGAACTCATGCTTCACGAATCATTCCTAGAAGACCGATACAAAAAGTATAGCAGAAATAATGAAGAAATTTTTATGGCGTGATTAAGAAATGAACCACTGGAAGCACAATTTATTATAGACGTTCTTTCATGAAAATCTGAGAAGAATAATTGTTTGGTACCTTCTCGTTGCTCTTTTCACGTTCAAAAGTTATTTTTAAAGCAATACTGATGTGACTGAGTTAAAAATTAAATAAATCATGTTCAAATACAAATCAGAAATACAGTGGCGTTTGTACTCTACGATAAAATATTTATTTTTTATGCTAAACCGAATAAATAAAAAAAAATTGTTAATTGAAGATAATATTTTCCTTATCACAATATTATAAGAGAAAATATTCATTAGAAGGTGAACAATTAAATAGTAGTTGCAGAAAAGTGAGTTAAAACATAACTCCGTCAGAAGAATATAAATGTGTTTGTTGCTATTATTATTTTTTGTAAAACACCCATTCATGGAAATAAAAAAGAAACCAATAACTTACTTTTTTTTCTGCATTTAGTTATTGCAAT